>VZTV01111122.1:0-17966 GCA_013400875.1 Anhinga rufa
TTGGGCTGCCCAGGCATTAGGTAGGGGTACTGCAATGCTTTCTAAGGTACACCATCCTGGTCTTGATGTTGTGCTTTGGGAGGACATTCAATGCCTGTCCTGCTGAGGTGGTATGACTGCATATGTACACATTAAAAACTAGTTCACCTCTGCCCAGCATCACTGGAGAAAAACCCTCTGGTGTGGTACAGGCAGGAATCTTGTCCCTGCCTGTTCACTTGTGGGACTGACCTCCCGGGCATGTTCAGCATTTGGGTACAGTTTGAGCCTGGGAGGGTGCCACAGGGGATCTCTTTCAAGCCTGCTGGGGCCTGCACATGACCCCAGCTTCTGTTTGGCAAGAGTGGGATGTGGGCTGTTCTGTGCATGTCCACCCATGAGGTCCAACCAGCCTGGACTCCAGGGTTGGCCAGCAGCTGAGAGAAGCTTTTGAAGATCCACATGGCTTCTGAGTGCTGGACTTTGTGGTATGTCTGTGTTACAGCAGCTGCATTTGGGATGATCGTTTGAGCTAGCTAGACATTGCTTGGCTCAGGTACTGTTAACATTATAGCTGCAGCAGGAAAGCCACAATGGAAACTGGTTAAAAACTCTACCCACCACCCTGAGCTTGGCTCTTTCTTGCTGTTGCTGCGTTGTCAGCAGTATCCAGGCTCTGTATTTTGGATTTGTCAAGAATGTCTACGTGAGCTGTTACAGTAGTAAGTGCCAGACATATCCATTGCTCCTTGAAGGAGAAGTGTCATAGTGAATATATGCTGAAGAATAAAGAGCAGTAGAGAACTAGTTCTGGTGTAAGGACAAACTAGCTGCCTTGGTGCTACCTGATACTATCTGTGGTTTTGATATCCATTCTGCTTTTGGGTTATGGGAGAGTGCAGTGCTGACACTTGTCCTTAGCAGCTTTCTTGTAGACCTGAGGGTTGTGCCCATGGTAGAAAATAAAATGTACCATAGTGTATTTATGCATCCACAACACACAGTCCTTGACCTGTCTTATCCTGCAGACTGTACTTAATCTCCCACTGTCTGAGAGAGTACTAATTGCCAACAGCTGATGGAGTATACATGTTACATGTTAGCAGCTAAATGTTATGGATGAGTGCAAGCTGGTATTTGAGCCCTAGCCCTGCCCTTTAATTTATTAATATAGACATACGCAGTGAGTTCAGTATCTTTTAACCAGTTCTGAGTATTCCCTATGACTTCCCCAGATTTGCCCTTGAGCCATTTTTATATTTATAATTCCACTACAGATTGGCTTTTTTTATCCCCGTATGTTCTCAATATGAAGCTGGATATACCATTGAACTCAGTAAGACCAAATGGCTGCAGCAGCAGTACTAAGTAGCTCATTGGCTTTGTTAAAGATGAGTGGTTCAATTTTAGTGCAATGATTAAAAAAGAAAACTGTTTTGCCGAAGGAGATAAGGTGGATCGCAGCAGTTAATGCACTTTACAAATAAACTTCTATTTTTCTGTTATTTGAAATCACTAACCAATCATAGGCAAAGCCACTTATGCATTTGGCATTATACTGGAATATGCAGATATTAAATAATGTGCATGGTAGGAGGCAGGCTTTTTAAAAGACAGCTTGCCAGGGCAGGCATCATATCCAGAGGTTTCCTTTGTGGTCAGGAAGGAGAAGCCAAATTCAGTGGTACACGTTTATTACTTGGCAGTGGGAATGCAACACTATGCCATGCTTGTATCAAAAAAACATGAGCAAAATTCAGTATCTCATTATTTTCTTACAGAATTAAATTAACTTTTTAAATGTGCAGTTTATTAATTCTTTGTCTTTTTTTTTTTTTGGTGGCACACTATTTTCAGTCTCATTTAAAAGAAGTAAAAAATATTTGCATGGGAGAGCTGCCAAAAAGTTGAGATAATGTTCCTCATTCTTTTCTCTGAGCAAATACTAGACACTTTTGGCACTCTTGTGTTGAAGGTGCCATGTTTATAAAGCAAAAAAATGTTTAATATATTTAAGTGTATAGAAAGGGAATGGCATTTCACACTGTTTTCTGATGGAAGTCTAGGCCACATTCTGCCTATGAAAAATTGCCTTTCAGCATTGATTTGTAATTTGGTAAATGCATGCAGTTCCTAAATAGGTGAAGTAATGTCCTAAACCATTAGCACTGTTTCTTCATGTAGGTAATGTAAAGGGAGGTCCTGCCATTTTGGATTAGTCTTTCCTCTAATGTTGTTACATTTATCCAAGGCACTTCAAGAACAAAGGGCATATTTCATAACCCTTCTAAGCATTACTGTTAAAAAGCAAGTTACACTGGCCAGTGTGATTTATTTCACAGATTTTCACAGAATCATTAAAATTTTGTTTGGAAGTGACCCTGAAGGCCATCTAGTCCATCCTTCTGCTTGAAGCAGGATTGTTAGCAACTCTAGATCAAGTCAGCTGCGGTTTTGTCTAGCCAACCTTTAAAACCTCTACGGATGGAGATTCCACCTATGTGATTAATGTATTCCAGTGCTAAACTATTTTTCTAGTGAAGAAATTTTTCCTAATGTTCATCAATCTTCCTAAGTGGAACTACTCCCTGTTGCCCCTTGTTTTGCCATCGGCCATATCTGATAAGAGATTGTCTCTATTGTCATTGTAGCTACCTTCCAAGTAGCTGTAGGCTGTTATTAGATCACCCTCTTTGCCAGACTAAACAAGTCCATCTCTCTCAACGTCTTCTAATAGGTCAAGTGCTGACCATCTTTTTAGCCTTCTACTGGACCCTCTTAAACTTCTCAGCATCTGTCATGAACTGCAGAGCTCCAAACTGAACATAGCTTTCCAGATATGGCCTCTTCAATGCAGTACCTCCATTGGCACTTTTCTTAATGTAGCCTTATATTGGTTTGCCAGCTTCATGGGGAGACTGCACTATGGCTCATATTCACATTGGCATCCACCGTGGCCCCTTGTCCTTTCAACAGGCTGTGACTCAGGCAGCCAATTTCCAGCTGTAGTTGTGCATGAGATTATTCTTTCCCAGGTGCAGAGCTTTGCAATTCTCCTTGAGCTTCAGGAAATTCCTGTTGGCCTGCTTCACAAGTTTCTCAAGCCTGGTGTGAATTAAAACTCTACCACTCAGTGTATCAACTTTCCCTCCATTTAGTACTGTCCTCACATTTTCTGGTAAGTGCATTCTTCCGCATGACCCAGGTTGCTGATGAAGACAAAGAATGATGTCAGACCCAGAAGTAACTCTGTAATTCTCTTCTTGTTGTTGACTACCAACTGGTCTTTGAGTAATTGATTACTGCAAGCCCAGTGTCCAGCCAATTTTCAACATATCTAACAGTCCAGTCAGTCCATAGTTTCTCAGCTTCCAAATCAGTGTTGTGGGAGGTTGTGTCAAAAGCCATATGAAAGCCAAGGTATATCATATCCACTTCTCTCCCCTGGTCCATACAGCTAGTCATTTCACCATAGAAGGCAGTCAGGTTGGTCAAGCATGTTTTGCATCTGCCAAATCCCTGCTGACCATTCCTGAATAACTTATTGTCCTTCATGTTCTTGAAAATCAATTCCCTTTTATCTTAATATGAGTTGGTGGAAAAAAGATATATGCTCTTTGGGATGAAGGCATATAAATGCAATGTTCTACTGGCAACAGCAGAGGTGTTTCATCTCCAGAGGAGAGAAGCAGGGATAACCTGCTTTATTGGTATAGTTAACTTCTATTTTACTGAGGAAGAGAGATAACTCCATAAATGGTAAATATTAGTCTTTGTTTGGCTAAGGTGAGATTTTTCCAGGAATATAGTGACACCTTAGGAAACTTATCTACCTTGGAAGAGAGTCCTAGAAGTATTATAAAGTCTATATTTGTAATTCACTTAGGAAACATTATATTACATGGTAGATCCAGAAGAATTAATTGACATATAAATTATAATTATAGCCCCTGAGTTATGAAAGCGAATGAGTAAATCTCCAGATCTTTAATAAAAACAATGATTACTTTCTCTATTTTGGATGAAATATTGACTGGAGACTGTGAAATTAAAAGTTAATCTGTTCCTAAGAAAATCATTGGGCACTTGAGGTGAGAAAGTCTAACGCCTTTTGAGGGAGAAATATACAGTCTGAATATCTAGCAAGTTATAATTTTATTCTTTAGTATATTTAAAATTCACCTTCCCAAATAACTTTAGGGAAACTACTTAGTCCTGTCTCCATATCGTTTAATTAATTGCTTTCTTATTTTCTCCTATGCCTATATTAAAGTGTGCAGAAACTATGATTCAGAATATATGAAGCCAACTGCACAAACTCGTATCAAATCCCAGGAAACATTTCAATTTCAACAAAGTCCTGATCTACTGTGCTACTGCAGCATTTGACAGTTCCAAGTTAGGGGTCCATATCACTGTTTTTGGTTGCTCTATGAAGGATTTGGTTCTCAACTTCAGCTACATATGTTGTAGTTAGGTTTAAATGAGTTAAAAGTAAGTAAGCCCCCAAAAGTTTGCTTGGACACTTTAAATCAGAACTTGAAGAGACCAGGTCCATTTTGTTTTCATAGGAAATATCTGTCTTTGCTTCAGTCATCTTCTGTCAGACTTGCACAGTCCTGAGACTTTACCAAGTTTGTGCTAGGAGTGCTTCGTATATTTTTGCTACTCTTCAGAGGAGAAGAAAAGATGGATTGTTTTTTGTGTTGGTGTTTTCACATGAGGAAATCACTGGATGCCATGGCTTTGTTTGTAAACAAGAGATTTCATAGAGGAGACAACTTTTATTTAATAACAGAGTGAATGAAAAAATTTTTCTGCATATGCTGCTCTTCCTGGGCAACCTATTCTAGCTGACCCAACTTGAGTAAAAGGATTGGACTAGACATCTTGAGAGGTCCCTTACAATCTCAACACTTCTGTGATTCTGTGATTCAGCTGTGATTTCTAATTTTGACTGGTCAAGGGGATATATGATGTAGCATATTCTGGAAAAGAACGGTAGGACTGTCTCATGACAGTACTTACAAGTCCAAATCCTTGATGTAGAGAGATTTCGAGACCTTCTATACTAGACAGACAATATAATCATAGCATCAAACCTTCAGTTTGGAAGGGACCTAGCCAGGCCTTTAGTCCAACCTCATGTTCAAAGTAGGGTCATCTGTGAAGTCAAACCATGTTACTTAGGGCTTTGTCCTCTCCTGCCTTGAAAATCTCCAAGTGAGGAGACTGCACAACCCTTCTGAGTAACCTGTTCCAATGCTTGTCTGTCCTTGTGGTGAAAAAACTGCCCTTCAGCCAGTCTCAATCTCTCATTTCAACTCATGTTTGCTCTTTCTCTTCTTCCCACCATGCATCACTATGAAGAACCTGGCTCTGTTGTCTTTGTGACCTCCATGTAGATATTAGAAGGCTAGGTTCCTCTGAAGCCTTATTGTCTCCAGGCTGAACAAGCCCAATTAGCTTAGTCTCTGCTAATAGGGCAAGCTCTCCAGACCCCTGGCCGTTTTGGTAGCTCTCCACTGAACTCTGCTGAGCTTGCTCCAGTTTACCAATGCCTGTCTTGTACTGAAGGGGCAAAACAGGATGCAGTATTTAAGATGTGGTCTATCAAGTGCTTTTATCTACTAGCTATGAAAATAGCCCCTGATAATACAGCCTAGGATACTGTGACTTTTTTTTTTTTTTTGCTGCCAGGGCATACTGCTAGCTGTCTACCTGAGGTCTTTTTTAGTACAGGTGTTCCCCAGCAATCACACCCCTGTCTGCATTGTTTCAAGGGCTTATTCCTTCCCGGGTGCAGGACTTTGAATTTGTCCTTGCTGAAATTCATAAAGTTCCTGCTAGCCCATTCCTCCAGCCTATCTAGGTCCCTTTTAACAGAAGTCCTGCTCTTAAGCATATCAGCTGTTTCTCCTAATTTGATGTTGTCTGCAAACTTGATGAAAGTGCATGCAACCACTTTTCTCCAAGTCATTGGCAAATATATTAGAAAGGACAGGTCCCAGGATAGACCTCTGTGGTACTCTACTTGTTACTAGCCTCCAGATGCAGTATTATGGGCTATCTACCATCTTCTGAGACTGATCATTCAAGAAGTTTTTTCCCATCTAATTGCCTACTGTCCAGATCATAACATCATAACTTGCATACCAGAATATTGTAAGAGACAGTCAAGCATATTTCTAAAGTTGAAGGTAAATGACATCCACTGCTCTTCCTTCATCCACAAATCTAGTAATTATACCCTAGACAACAATCTACACTTAGTAAATCTGTGCTGACTGTGTCCAGAAACATGCTTGAAAAAGACTTGCTCTGTGATTTTTCCAGTGATCAAAGTGAGACTTGGAGTTCCCTGGCTTCTTCTGAAGATACAACATTTGTCTTTCTCCAGTCATGGAGGACCACTTGATCTCCATGAGCTTTCAAAGGTAATAGAGGGAAATCTTGCAAGAATGTCAGTCAGTTCTCTCTGCACTCTTGGATACAGCCTGTTGGATCCCATGGACTTGTGTGGAATGAATTCTCTCAAGTGATCCCTAGCTGAGTCCTCATGCACTGCTGGTAGATCTCCATGATGCCTTTCACTAGTCACAGAGGTATGGTAGACCTTGGGGAAGACTGAGGCAAAGATGACATTGAATACCTTGGCCTTATTTGTGTCTGCTGTTGCTAATAACCCACCTGCCTCATTCAGCAGCCTATATATTCCTTGTTCAACCTTACAGCTGTTTTCCTACTTTTAGTCTGCAATGAGACATTGCCTTTTGGTGAAGCCATTATAAATTGATGTACTTCTTATACTGGAAAATGAATAAATGTGAAGACATTTAACTAGAAGTTACAGGGTTTACAAGTAGCAGGTAAAATTTTATTGGATAACTGCTAAACTTGGAAGATTTACAGAATCCAGAATCACAGAACGGTGGGGGTTGGAAGGGACCTCCAGAGATCATCTTGTCCAACCCCCCTGCGTGAGCAGGCACACCTAGAGCAGGGGGCACAGGGCCACGTCCAGGTGGGTTTTGAATGACTCCAGGGAAGGAGACTCCACAGCCTCTCTGGGCAGCCTGTGCCACTGCTCTGGCACCCTCACAGTAAATATTTTTTTTATTTAAACCAAAAACTGTCATGTCCTGCTGTTTACAGCTCTTACTGATAGTGGTGTGCAAGTTGTGTTGGCCATAGGTGTGTCACCAGCCTTGACTGCCACCTGCCCATCCCTGCCCCAGCAATGCCACAGCAGGGCTGGTCTCCAGCTCACTACAGCCCTGCCCTGCCCAGCCATGGGGCCTGCCGAGCTGGGCCCACATCCCAGTCTGTCCTTCGCCCATCCCTGTCGTCAGGGAGGTGCCCAATGTCCAGGGCTGTGGCTTTTCCAGTGCCCCCCAGCTGCCCTGTTCCTGGCTGGGGTGGTGGTTCAGGCCCTGACTGATGGGCCCTGCTGGCTCCCCACCCCATGGGGAGCCACTGGATTTTGCTGCTCCCTGACACAACTTGACTTTCCAGTAGGGTCTTTCGGGGATCTACTCTTATGTTCCTCTAAAAGCAACCAATTCCAGATTTTCTGAAAAAGCTGTCTTCACTCATGAAATAAGGGCCAATTTAAATATTCAGTATTAAACAGTAATTGGTCAGGTGTTTCACATAGGATCTTTAATACATTACTCCAGAATACTCTGATGTGTACTTCTAAATGCATTGTTCTGCGTATAAATCATATCTATAAATTCTGATGCAGGAAAATAGGGCACATTACTAAAGTTAATCAGGGACAAAGGACAAGGACATTATGATGGAAGAGTGGTAATGAGCCACTAGGTTTAACTATCTGGGGTTTTAATTTAAGAAATGATGCAGCACTCATTTCTATATTGACAACTTTATTTTTTTTTCTAAAATGCTCTGGAGAAATAGCAAGAATGCATGGATGAGAGAAAATTGGATGTCTTAAGAAACAAAAAAAAAGATATTGTTGATAATGTTCAAGCTCTAATGTGTTAAAATTCAAAGCAGCAAAGATTTCAAATGCACTGTCCTCGGTACATAGCCTAATGCATTGCACTGTTTAAGACTGCAGTTTCCCATATTGGGACATACAGATTAAAATAAATGGGGCAAAAAGGCCTTTTGTTTTCAGAATTAGTAATCTCAGACTTTTTGTATGAGCTGGATGTTATTCTTGTCCTTCAAATGGTGCTTCTTATCTGTATTTGTATTGTAGGTTTCCTGGATAACTCTTAGAAGTTTTGCAGTACATAAAAAGAGTATGTTTATTTCCTATCTTCCATTGTGCACAATACACATAAAGGAGATTGAGTACCATGACATTTCAGTTACTCTTAATTTCCTTATTAGACATTTTTTTGCAGAAGATGGTCTCAATTGTCTGTCCTGTTGTTGCTTTTCTCCAGAACTTTTTGAGCTTATTACCAGGTTCTGCATCTTCTGTCTTAACAGAGTATCTTGAGGATGCTGCTGAAGATCACCTTTTGGTTTTGTTTGACAGCCACTTTCCACTGCACGAGCCATATGCTAGCTGTTTGTGTTGTCTAGGGGATCTACTGCATTTTGTGATCCTGCTTCTCAGTTAAGCCCTGTGCCGAGAAAGGGATCGAATCCAAACCCAGGAGAACTTGCTGAAAAAGGTCAAGGTAATGTTGTCAGATCTTACACCTCCCTCTTGACTCATTCACCTTCTTTGATGATGCTATATATTTTGCAGTGCTAACTACAGTTCTTGTACTCTAAAAGAAGGACCTTTTCTTAAACAAGCCAGTTATCGTAGTGCCTTTTTTGTACTCATCTAGATAATACTGAGATGTCTCAACCTCTAGTAGTAATGATGAAGGCAGATAGGCTGCATAGCCCAGCCTTTTGACTTTGAAAGCACTTGTGACCCCTGTGTTATGACCACTATGAACCACTCATGCCCTTCTGATGGCAGTGCTTAACAGGACATGGAATGAGGACAAGCTTTAAAATTCTCTTGGTAGGATACCTTCATTACATTGTCCTTGAATGCCAAACGCTCCACACTCAGCCAGGTTGATGCATGCAAACAGACAACAGAAGGAGTTTTTCTCATTAGGAACCTCAGCCGGGCCTGTTAATTTGCAGTGTTCAGTGATGTGTTGTTCCTAGAATAATTCTTCTGGTTGTTGGCTTGTTGCCTGTGAGCACAAATGGGTTCAGCGATGGATCTGAGCTCTACTTACCTTCTTGAGACAGAGTTTTTCTTCCTTCCTTCTCATGCTGCCCTGGGACTTGGTCTATCTGGCACAGTGTGCCCAATTTTGTCCTCTGGAAATAAAACAAAACAGAAAAAGCCCCACCGGTACTGAAATGTTATGCAGCTTCAGAATAAGCCTTTCTACCTATAAGTAGGCTCCTGAAGAAGGATGAGCTGTTTCTCAAAGTCGCAATGTCCCTGCAGTTCCTATTGACTCCAGCAGTATTTGTGGGTGCTCAGCAGTTCTGTTCCGCTTGCTGTTTGTACTTGCACAGGCTTGATCACACTCAGCTGCATAATGAGACAAGCTATAGGGAAAAAAAATCCCTAAACCCTACTCTTACCTTCATTTCCTCTTTCAAATGCAGGTGATGAAAGGCCTGAATTAATTACTGGAAAAGCTGCAGAACACCCAAGAGCATGTCTTGATTAATTTGTTTTAGAACAATTAGATGTAGCACAACTCATGGAGAATGACACTGAAGCAGGCAACTCTGTCTTTTTCACTAGACACTTAAAATTATGCACATTTGTATTATCTTTCTTCACTGTATGCAGTGCAGTGGATCACAGCCAGACTTCAGTATGAGGATTTATTAATTATCTCCAGTGCTTTTTCCATTTTTATTCATTAGGATCTGCCACTCCTAGTAAACAGTGCAACATTTTTCAAGACTCTTCCTTCTTCCTCTTCCCCTGTGTGTGACATGCTTTCTGGGCTCCTTCTCCACCCCTTATTGATTTAGATATTAAAATTATGAACTTCAGAAGCCTGATAACTTCCTTATTACTGGGGTAGAAGAAGTCATTATAAATGTTTCTCTCTGCGTAGCACTGTGAGGTGGGGTCTTTGCTCTCACTACTACCCCTTTCGTAGCTTAGGTCTGAATAAAGATGTGCTTGAACATATGACACACATGCATCAGCTATGCATAAGAACCTCAGCCTATGCATAAATGCAAGTTGCTGAGTGCTCCACATTTGAGTTTGTTTGTTTGTTTGTTTTGTGTATTGTTTTTGTTTTTAATAACAATAAAATAAACTGAGAGTAAGAAGTTTCTGAGATGCCAGTCTGATTTTCACTGGAAGATTCTGGTCCCAGAGTGTTAAGTGTCCTTGCACTAGAGAGCAAAACTTTGGCAGCAGAAGTAATAAATACACTATGGGTGGCTAGTGTATTCATTGATTAGGTGCTCATGGAACAAAGTTTCCTTCCTAAGGCCCTCCAGCAGTGGCCATAGCTTTTCTCTAAACAAAGTTTCTGCCAGTCCAAAACTGAAAGGATTTTCATCAATTCTCTAGAATGAAGAATTGTTTACATTTTATTACACTATTTCCTCTGAGATTTCTTCTTTTCCTTATCAGTATGTTAATGTTCAGGGAAACCTGTCTCCCTGCTTTGGATGTTTCCACCATTCTCTGCATTTAGGTCTAGTTTTCCATCTATTACTAATTAATTTTCTTAATGATTAGAGTTGCATGGGAGCAGATGTTGTCTCCTTAAGCCTTTATCAGACTTGATGAATTTGATGGATACATTGAGTGTTTTTTGCTTCCTGCTTGGCTGGGCAGGTTCTTTGCTATTTTCCACTCTCAGATAACTTGATCACTCTAGACAACTCTTCCCGATCTAAAAGTTGGGATCTAGAATCACATATGTTTGCCTGGACTCTCTATATAAAGTGAAGTCTATTTTTTGTGTTTATTTTCTCTTATGTGGTGCATTGACCCTGGCTGGCAGCTAAGACCCCACCCAGTCACTCGGTCACTACACTCAGTGGGATGGGGGAGAGAATCAGAAGAGCAAAAGCGTGAGAACTCAAGATAAAGACAGTTTAATAGGTGAGGCAAAGCTGCAAGCACAAGCAAACCAAAATGAGTTCACTCATTACTTCCCATCGGCACACACATTTAGCAGCTTCCCAGAAAGCAGGGCTCTATCATGCATAATGGTTCCTGGGCAAGACAAATGCTTTAGCCCCAAATGTTCCTCCTTCTGCATCCTTTCCCTGAACCTTCATTGCTGAGCACGTTGTTATACAGTATGGAGTATCCCTTTGGTAAGTTTGGGTCAGCTATCCTGGCTCTCCTCCCTCCCATCTTCTTTCTCACACCCAGCCTACTTGCCTGGGGGGCAGAGTGGGAAAAGGAAGGACCCCCCCAAAAACCCCCAAGATTTTGATGTTCTGAAAGCATTGCTCAGTGATAGCCAAAACACTGGTGTGTTATCAACAGTGGTTTAGTTCTAAGTCACAAATTCACAAATCCAAAGCACACCACCATATGGGCTGCTATGAAGAAAATTAACTCCATCCCAGCCAGGCCCAGTATAACTTATTAAACTCTTGAGTCAAACAGAATGTGCAGACAGATGTAATTAAGATAATTTTGGTCTGATCCATAATCATAAATAATTTAAATTAAAACTCAGTTTTATTTTTTTTATAGCATGTGTATTTTATTTTGCAGCAAATGGTTGATAAACAGTATTTTTGTTGGATTTATGTTTCAAAACTACCGGAAAAAACATATGTAAATATTAGTGTTCCCTTCTTGGTTGACTGAGTTGTGTTTTGCTTAGATTGAGGTCTCCTTTTCCTGAACTGGAGCACTCTACCACTGTGGGCTTGTTTCTTTTGTTTATATGGCCACACACTGTGAGTAAATCTACTGAAACTAATGGCACTTCACTAGTTCAGATGTGGTATAAAATAGATGTGGATCAAGCTTCCTCTGCAGTCATCACAGGTCACAGGATCACAGAATCACAGAATGGCAGGGGTTGGAAGGGACCTCTGGAGATCATCTTGTCCAACCCCCCTGCGTGAGCAGGCACACCTAGAGCAGGGGGCACAGGACCGCGTCCAGGAGGGGTTTGAATGTCTCCAGGGAAGGAGACTCCACAGCCTCTCTGGGCAGCCTGTGCCACTGCTCTGGCACCCTCACAGGAAAGAAGTTTTTCCTCATATTCAGGGGGAACTTCCTGTGTTCCAACTTGTGCCCGTTGCCCCATGTCCTGTCATCAGGCACCACTGAGAAGTGTTCAGTCCCATCCTCCTGACACCCACCCTTCAGATATTTATAAGTACTGATGAGATCCCCCCTCAGTCTTCTCTTCTCCAGGCTGAACAAACCCAGGTCTCTCAGCCTTTCCTCAGAGGGGAGATGCTCCAGTCCCTTGGTCATCTTTGTGGCTTTCTGCTGGACTTGCTCAAGCAGTTCCCTGTCCTTCTTGAACTGGGGGGCCCAGAACTGGACACAGTACTCCAAATGTCATGCCAGCTATAGTTTTTCAGGCCTTAAAGAAGCAGAAATGGCTTTCAATGCTAGAGTCTTGGTAAAGAAACCTCTCTGCCAAACTTGAAGTAATGCAGCCTAGTTCTGGAAAGATGCTCATTTAGCTTGTCTTTAAGTCAAAGGTCCTCAGCAAGGGCAACAGGGGAAGAGAAGACAGACCAACAGGATTTATCAGGGAAAAGAATGAAAACTTAGCTTTTGGAGAAGGTAGAATACCATAGTTTTAATTAAAATATTAACTTGTGTCATTTGTCGTGTATGTAATTCATGCATACTTCTGATTCTCATATTCCCTTAATTTAGGGCTACATGATATACTTATGGCCGTGTTTTCAGGGGTTAGTGTTAGAAAGATTAGTCCATCCCCCGAAGCAGGGTTAGTGTTAGCTCTAAGGGAATGCCTAGCAGTGCTCTCTGTGAGCAGATAGCTTTCAGACGTTTTGCTTTCTAGATGAGGTGGCTCAGAAATTAGCGAATCAAACATGAAAGAATAGAGCATCTGTCTTACTATTTGTGAAAGTGTCACCGATATTGTGAGAGAAAAAAAATCTACCTCAGGCCTCAGAGAAATACAAGATACTGCTAAAATCAAAAGACACACAGTAAAATTTCAGCTTTATCCTGTAGTCCTAAGGTGACTGCTAGCTCAGCAAGAGTTGGAAAGACCTGGAAGTGTTGGAGTAAGGAAGGAAATGAGATTAAGACAGTCATTACTTTGGACTCCAGAGGTGTTGAAGTGTTGCCAGATTACTGCTCAGCCTGTCAATGTTGTGAAGCAGAGGATTCTTCTCATGCTTGAGAGGAAAATGAGGAGGACGTGTGTTTGATTCTCTGTCCTTTATGTAAGTGTTATTGTTTGAAACTTTAAATTCATTATGAGTTTTTACCGGTGAACAGGGAGAAGAGCAATAGAGAACCATGCAAGATAGATAGAGGCCTTTTAAGGGAAGGAATTGTGCAGGAACTGGGATGCTCAGTTGCATTTTCAATATCTGGAATATTTTGTAAAATCACAATTCGGTTTTGCATTTGTACGTCATAATATATTGCTATTCTTGTTCGATAACATGTAGGCAAGTGAGCACCATAAATGCTCTTACAGTGAGCCATTTACTTTGGCCAAATGTCAGTCTTGAACAAGTGGGCAAGGGAAGAGGACAAAGTTTATGAAGAGAGAGGGAAAAAATGTGCGCCTGCAGAAAAGGGTCTTTTTTTTTTTTTTCTTTGGAGTATGTCTATCCCCTGCTTCCCTTCTGAAAGGTAAGAACAATGTAGAGGCAGTGAGCCAAGTTCTATCATAGCCCCAGCAAGCAGCACTGCAGCAGTCCAGCTGAGGAGGCCTGGGGGCCTCCACACTTGCACTGTCAGTGTGATGACTTCAGCTAACAGACATCGTAGAGCCCTTCTGGGATCATTCATCTGATGTGTGGGAGATGACAGACTTGCTCATGTTTTCTGAGGTCTCCAGAAAACTGCAAGTGGTGTCAGGAAGGGAAAGTGCTGCTGAGTACTGTTGTGCTTGCTTTCATCAAACTTTGTATTGTGGATATCAGTTACTGCATCAGCAACTGAGGTAAAAACAGGCGTTGTGCTGAGAAGTAAAATAGGTCTGCTTACATCAAATGTGAAGGTATCTATGTGATCAAAACTCATTTTGCATTTTATGAGAGCCTAGTCCACTGCAGGTTTGGCTTTTGCATCTCAGCAAAACATTTAGTAACTGCTTAAAGTGTTAGAAGCCATCTATAGTACCAGCCTTCGAGAGCCATAAGCAGGATAGCCTAGTCATTGGAGGGCTATTTTTAAGTATTATGGACTGAATCTTTGGACTTCTACAGGTGATAGTTCCTTTTTCTTTCCTTCCTGTAAAACAATGTGTGTTTTATGAATTTGTGCTTTGTTATTGGGAACGGCCCAGTGATATGATTTTAGCTTCCTAGATATATGAGTGGGCTGGAATTTGGTCTGATGATTTTTGGTTTTTATTGCTGTATTTTTTTCAGAGCATTTTATAACTAGCTGAATCTGGGCCTTTTTGCTGCAAATTCTCTATAGTCATTCTTCCCTAAAAAAAGAATAATTTCTTATTTTGCATGAGCTAGTAGCATTTTGCGTTGCCTTTTTACACCTAAGTACCTGATTCTTCATGGTTAAATGGAAATTTGAATTCCTGGTATCTACAAACTTTGACCTTTGAGGTGCTTTTATTGCTGGAATTTATAGAACACGCATTCTGAATTGTTTTTAGACTTTAGAGGAGTTTCTGAAACTAATTTCATGAAAATTCTATAAATTTGGACAGAAATGCCCAAAATTTTCATTGATAATTCACTCTCCATTTCCAGTTATCTGTCACTGAGAACCTGTGAAATCTCCTAAAGTTTACCTTATCTAGTAAAAATCGCAATGTTTCCATTTCTTCATATTCAGTGGTCCCACAAGTGGAGTGTACTGGAGTAAGCTACAGTATATTGTAAAAATATAACATAGAGCAAATGAGAAAAATTAAATTTTTCTAATGCAAGGGTTAAACAATACAGATATGAAAAGTCAGGCAAATTATAAAATGTAAATGTTCCCATAGTAACAATTACTTGGCCATGCTGAGTGATTTATATTATATAACATTGCTGTTAGTAGTAATACATGCGTACAATTATATGTAAAGTGTCTTCAGTGTAGCAAAATTAATATTGCTCTGGGAACCATAACTGTTTATTTTCTTGACCTCTGCATATTTAAATGTTTGCTCTTAATGTTGCATTAAGTCTGTTTTAATTTTCTTGGATTTTCAAAACAGAAGGAAGTGCTGAGGAGGTGGGGCAGGAATAGGGAGAGAGAAACACAGGTAAACTGGTGACACAATTGGATACCTTAACAGAAATGAAAGTAAACTAGACTTTATTGCTGTAGGATTATGTGTTTTGTGTTGGTGTTACAGCTTCTCGCTCTGTGGTTCCCTGATAGTTGGAATCATGTTGCACAAGAAACACTCAGGCAATGGGTCAACAAGAAACTCTGTGAAATGATTTTTTTGTACGGCAATGGGTGTAGCAAATCTCTTGGAATCCCATAATTTTAAACTGTATTGTAACAAATGTCCACAAATGTTTTCACTGATACTTAACCTGAATTACTGAACTGGATATGGGATCTCTAAGACTGGAGAGGAGCAAAGTGTGAATAGATTTGCTTTCAGCTTTCTAGCTGTAGTTCACGTTAATTTTGATAGGGTCTGCACTTGTATAATCTAACCAAAATTGTGTTTGCCCTGTTGTATTTCTTCCTTTGCATGGTTAACAGGAAGTAATGATTCCATATAGAGTGAAAAAAAAAAAATCATTTGCGCAGATGGTTTCTTAAGTGTTATAGCTTTCCTAATGGTTAATTCCATGAAGCTTAGATACATTGCTTTTATGCACTGGATATAGTACCTTACCATTCACTCAAATGGGGCCATTTGTGGAGTAAAGAACTCTTCAACCTGAAAAATAATACAGAACATTGCTCTGAGCTGATCAGTGAACATTGTTCTTTACAGAGTTACATCTGCTGGTACAGGTAAAATAACATCTTCATCTGTATCTTCAAGAGCAAAATACTGATTTTTTTTGCTAGCTAAATCTCATAGTTCAGGGATTTGTTAGTATATGTGTTTCCCTATCTTTTCTCCATTTTTTGTGTACTCATAACACTTAGCTTTGCCCTTTTTTTGCACAACTACACAAAAAGCATCATGACACATGTATCAACTGTCATGCTGATGACTGTTAAAACATTCAGTACCTCAAAACTTTTATATGCATAATATTGATTAAATGAAAGCCAGCCCTGCACTTTGAGCATTACACATAAAACCACTTGACACAGTAATTTAGACCCTTAGAAATGTGCAGCAATGGACATGTAGGGTAGTAAAGGACAGATTAGAATAGGGACTCTTGAATTTTTAAACAGCGTCAGGTGCAGATCAGAAATCCTTTCCCACATGTTACCTAGATCCAGAGTTAAGAGCAAAACCTGTATTTGGGGACTTGTTCATCTTTGTTTTCTGTAACAGAGATGTTCCTCCTCTTTTGCAGACAGGGAGAGGATCCTAATATGCCATAGGTGACCTTAAAGCCTGCATTCTCTGTAAGGGCAAAAGGATGTGTCATTTGGCTTAAAATTTGATTTGGAAAAAATCCACAAAATTAAAGCAGGGAGAAGGGAACAGTTCATGATTGCATAGGTGTAGATGTCTTAAACATTTAAGTTTAAAAAGAGATCCTAGGTACCTCACCTGCCTTTGAAAGTCAATGACCATCAGTGGGTAATTAGCACAGAAGCCAGTCTTGGGGCAGGAGCTGAAAGGAAGCTGTGTTACCCCTCTTTTGTTCTACGGATGGTATGTCACCACTGGTCACACTGTTTTATTTCTATGTTATGTCTTGGCTTTACACTTAAACTATTTGCCACCAATAGCCTTTGCTCCACAAAGATAAAATATCTGGCTTGGCTTTTGAAGTTGCTTTATGCATAAGGGTAGCTGGCTCTGTTATGTGTACAGGATAGAGTTGAGGCTCTAGTTTAACTCAGGACACAATGTGCCTACATTTTTTTTTTAGGACAGGCAGAATATTTCATGTGCTCAAAGTCCACCAATGCCTGTTGCATAATCTCCCCACAAATAGACAAGTTTCTTTTAACTGATAAGGAAATCATCCTTGAACAATCTCTTTGGTGAAACAAGCAAATAGAGTGAGGTTACAGTAACACATATGAAGCTTTGCTGTGGGATGCTCTTGCTTGAGGTGGGTTCAATAGATGGTGGCTGCCCAGTTTGTAAACTCTTCAGTATAGTTGTAAACTATTCCATGGGACAGAGACTGAACTTTCAGGAAGAGAGGACAGAGGCTGAGGAGCAGAGCTGTGAGAAATGGACTGCAGTGTTGTTGGCTATAGCTAGAATTGTGCGTGTCAGTCTTTTATTTTGACCAAGTCAGCTCCTGAAGCAGCAGTTAGGACCCAGTGTAGTGAATCAAAATGGAAAAACAAACAAACAAATAAATAAAAGTGGAATGAAAAATCAGGAAAATGCTTGATTGAAATGATTGAAAGGATTTTTTGCAACCTTAAACAAGCAATTTATTTTGTGTACTTGTAAATAAAAGCAAGGATAATATAGGACTTCATGCCAAAACCAGGAGGGCAAGGAGAGGCCAGGAGCCTGCAGACAGGGGCATTAACCTACATCCAAAACACAGAGTGTCAGTCTGGCCCTTGGCCCAGGTAGACTGGTATCCACACCTCCAGAGTGCTCTGTAACTTCTGGCCTAGGACATTCTGGATGTGATGCTACTGGAGGTCCCCTTTTCACTGATCCCTTAAATAGCCATCAAATATGATGAGTGGGAAAGACTAAGCCCATTGCTTAGCCTTCTTCTGGAGGAAGGAGACATGTAAGGACACC
>VZTV01111123.1:0-11899 GCA_013400875.1 Anhinga rufa
TTTGTTTGTTTGTGGTTTTTTTGGTATTTTCAGTCATGAAATCAAGAACATGTCTGGCTCAAAAACGAGAATGACATACCTCCCTTTTGTTCTGGACACAGTGATGTAGCTATCTCAACATGCTCATTGACAATTCCTAAAAGAGAAAATCATTATGTACTATGTAAAAAATACACACCACCTCTTTCAGTTCAGACTCAGTATATAGTATATTGCCAACTCTATCCAATAGGATATATATTGTAATTTGGTTTAAATTCTTAATAGATATATTCTCTCTTTACAAAGTTCCATCACATGAAACCAAATTGCTTATTTATTGTTTGAGGCACAACATGACCCCAATTAGACAATTCGCTATAAAGAGTTGTTCTTTAGATGTTGTGTCTGTAGAGGTTTTACGTGATATTCATAGATTTTCAGCGCAGGCCCCAGTTTTAATGAAAGTCCAGTCAGTACATCATTTCTTGTCATCAACAGTAATGATTTGCCATCAATTTCCTATAAGAAGAATTAAAGAGTTGATAAAGACAAATGTACAAATCTAACAGATGAGAACAGTCATGCAACAAATGGAAGACTACTACAGAGGATCAATGAGAAAAGAAATAGTAGCCTTTATTTTCCTGAAACTATGTTTATAGCTGCTAAATTCTGATGTCTAATTTTCAAGTGCTCACCTGTGCTGACTAAGGCATAAATACTATACAGTCAAGCACAAAACCCAAATGAGCTCAATTTCCAAATTCCCTCCTTGTAAATGTGTTTCAAATTAGTAGGTACATGTACACCTAATTATTAGCTGTTAAGGCAAGGATACTCTTTCTGCAAGTTTGGACTAGTCAGTGTCTGCTAATAACTCAAGGTGCCTCTTTAAAAGGCCAACCTTCCCATGCTTCCTGTGGGGGAAAAAAAAAAAAATAAATCCTCCTGCAGTCAGAAATTTTAGAAGGGCCTAACCATGGAGCTCAACACTCTGAGGGGCCTTCTCTTCCTCCACTTACAACAGAAGAGGCTAAAAGCAGCAACTTCCCAGCTTAGGTCTCAACAACCCCTACTTGTTCCTGCTTAAAATTCCCACTTTTACATCGTAGATATGTTGGTTTGGTTTTTTTTTTTCCTCTGAAACCTTGGCTTTCTGACCTATTTAGATTAGAAATCCTGTAGGCTTTGGGGTTTTTTCCACCTCAAAACCTTGTTGAATGTTTGAAAACAACCTGTAAATGATTTTTCAAAGGTCAAAATGGAAGAGAAAGAATCCGTATCTCTCAACTCTCATCTCCGTTTTAGACATGGGACCACCCTTTTCTCTACACATTCCTACAGTTCAATTATGCTGCACTACTCAGGGAACAGGAGCTCCACCTGCACTACAATGCATTGACTGCTGTCTCACAACACAGCCAGACCTCCCAAGTCATCATAGCTCAAAGTAGTATATAGCCTTACGGCATTCTCCTGCATTGAACTTCACTCTGCTGTTGCATTCTTTTTTACTTTTATTAGAAAACCCCACTATTAAATCTTGGATTTATTATTAACAGCCAACAACCAGTTCAAATGCTTGCATATACTGTTGTTGTCCATCATAATATATTGCTAAAATTTTGTATTTATTTATAAATATTTAAAAAATCACACATCCATTTATCCCACTGCAGCACCTTCCTTAGAAATATTAAATGTTGTCTTGGAAATGTCAGAGATCACGTCCTTGATTACAAGTCAACGTGAAAAGAGGAAGACTTCTATTACAGTTCAGCATGAATTTGTCCAGACTGACCTCTCTCATGATTTGCTAAAGTTTATAAATACAAAATACATGGACAAACCACAATGTAGTCAAAGACCAGCTGACAGTAGAATTTCTTTAAAATCTCCCCAAGAGATATGACTGCTAATCCCTCAGAGGAGCACAATGTAACAGTATTTCTAAAAGAAAAAAGTTTCCAATAACTTTTCATCCAATTATAGCAGGTGCCTCTTTCCAATTACTGTTGAGAATGTTAACGGTTAAAACCAGTTTCTATGCTCTCTTTCCATTCATCACAATTCTTTCTGTGGGTATTTTGACACCAGTGAGTATTTTGCTCATTGTTATGACCAATCTGAAGTTGCCTTTTCTGCTGCTGTTCAATGATGCTATGGAGGAAGAAGAGCCTCCAGCTTGGTAGGATCCAAATGAAGTAAATCCAGTAGCTGGAACAGGAGAAACTCCCAAGAATAGGAAAAGAGGATCTATTCCTTTTCCTTCTTCTTCCAACAGGTTCCCTGTGGATTCTAGAAATGCTGGTAACTACTAAGGCTTTAACTGAATAGAAAACTGATTGTCTAAACATATCTGGATAGAAATGAGTGATAACATATTCAGAATTCAATTATATCTTTGTGAGTATTGTAAGCTTTACCTCTTCCACTTATTTTTAGTTTTCCACTTAAACTTGCTTCTGTAGTTTGTCACAGTCATTCCAGATTTTGGCACCAGCTGAGATTTTGTATGCTTTGGTGACTTCTCTGAATTTCTGCTCTGCTCCTTCTCAGTTTTGTGGGTTTTTTTCAGGACGCAACTTCAATGCCAGCTTTCAGCATGCCTCTTTAATGCGATCTGCAGAGGCACCCTCTGCACAACTAGAGCTAATAGTAACCCCACACTGTGCCAGGATGACCTCAGCAGCAACAGCGTATAGTCTTCAGCAAAGAACCAGAGGACCAGTGAAGCCACAAGTCCTCCCAGCACTCTTTCTGCTCTTTCTCCAAGTGACTGGGAGCTGCAAGGTTTTACAGTACAGCTAACATGAGAGCATGGCAGCCAGCATGCCCACATGCTCCTCCATGCCATAGCTCTGCTAGAAAGCAGCAGTGGACACAAGCTAGCATCAAACTCCTTTCCTTTCTGGTAAGGCATTGGAACAAGGCCAGCAAACTACCATTGGGTTAATTGGGCTTATCTGGCTATTGCAATATTAATGCTTAAGAAGCCACAAAGGCAATAATGAAGGTCAATGCATAGCACTAGCACACCTCGAGATGTGGCAAACAGCTTCAGTCTTCGAGTGAGCCACAGCCCCCTGTGTTCCCAGGGCTCCTAGAGAAAGCTCAGCCATGTACTGGCAAGCAGCAGTTCCTTGAAGGTGTTCGCACCCTCATCCTGCATCTGGTCTGCCTCTCTCTTTAGAGATCCTGTGCCCCAACATCTTGGCTTGTCTGATTTCCTTGCTGATGTTCCAGATTTTTTTGTTATTGGGCAACATCTTTCAGTTGAATCTCTTTTCATCAGTGAGCTCTTTTGACTTGCTGACATCAGTGGAACTCCAAGAAGGAATAATGTACAATCAGCATACAATCATCACTTCTCACCAGCACTCACAATATAGTTTTAATAAAGCACTCTGCAGTCCTTAAAAGGTCTTCTCATTTTCCTTAAAACCTTGTAAGAAAAATTCAGGTCTTAAAAACTCTTTGAGTCACTTGCTTTGAGTGAGTCCAGATGTATTCAGATTCATCAAAAGAAACTGTGGATTCAGTTACTGTTGTGTAAAAGCTGAATGTAATAGTAGATCTCATGATTACATTCTGGGCTATGGATGTTTTGTAAGGAAACCACTGTGCTACCCCTACTGAAGCAGTTCAGTGGAAAACAATTTCCCAGTTGTCCTGGTTTCGGCTGGGATAGAGTTAATTTTCTTCCTAGCAGGTGTGTGTATATATCAAAAGACAGGAAAAGCAGTAGTGATTAATTGGAATGTATTGGAAAGTGTAGGACCTGGACATGACGTAGATGGTCCTGATAAGGGGTGGATACTGTCCTGCTTTTGGCTGGGATAGAGTTTATTTTCTTCCTAGTAGGTGGATCAGTGCTGTGTTTTGGATTTAGTATGAGAATAACGTGATAGCAACAACTAAGCCATCAGTGTGTTAAGTAGCGCTTACACTAGTCAAGGACTTTTCAGCTCCCCGTGCTCTGCCAGGAGCACAAGAAGCTGGGAGGGGACACGGCTGGAACAGCTGACCCCAACTGACCCAAGGGATATTCCATACCATATGATGTCATGCCCAGTATATAGACTGGGGGGAATTGGCCGGGGGCAGAGATCACTGCTCGGGGATGGGCTGGGCATCAGTCNTCAGTCAGCAGGCGGTGAGCAATTGCATTGTGCATCACTTGTTCTGCATATTCTTTTATCATTATAATTATTTTCTCCTCCTTTGCTGTCCTATTAAACTGTCTTTATCTCAACCCAGGGGTTCTATTTTTATATTTTTTTTTGCCTCCCCCTGCCCCAGTTCTCTCCCTGCATCCCACCAGGGGCGGGAAGGGTGAGCGAGCTGCTGTGTGGTGCTTAGTTGCCAACTGGGGTTAAACCATGACACCAGTGTTGTGAAATAGAATACTTTCCTTTACCATTTACAACCTCATTCCCTTTCCAGTACATATTCAGGGCAGTAGCAGATCAAATTAATTTAGGTTTCTAGGGCCCAGGCAAGCTGCAGAGAAGAACAGAGATGGCCAGAGCTTCAGCTGCATGCCTGGTGACTCTATAGACAGAGGATGGCTAAGGGTCCAAAGTGAACCTGACCGCACTGCCATACCTGGAAGGCCTGGGAGATCCTGGTAACAAATACCACAAGTACACAGAGTTAAAGTTAGTGGCTTCTAAACAGTGTAAAGGAAACAGACCACCACCACTGGTAAGAGGTTAGGGATAGGGTTGTTCCTGGGGCTGTTCCTGATGCAGACGGAATGGGCTGGCAGAGCTGGCATGGAGAACCAGGCACTTGCTGCTCCTTGTGCTGCTAAGGGAATGGAGGGGGAAGGAAGCAGCCATGACTTCACCTGTGAGTGTCCATCCCACACCTCCTGGCCATACCTTGGTGGCAGCTGTCAGCCTCTCTCTCCAAGGCTTTGGCATAAAGTAAAGTTGGCAGCAAAATCACAGCCATGTTTTTGCCCACGGCTATCCTAGCAGAGCCCTCGCAACACATTGCTAAAAAGCAGCTTACTTCAGCTATCCTCCTGAAGCCACTTGCCCTCACTGCAGAATACTAATAAAACCTTTACACTCTACTTCTATGTTGCTTCCCATCAGGCTGTTGCAAATTGCTTTGCCAAAACTCATGAGCTAGCCCCACCTCGCTGCTGCAAGATCAGTAGTAATTACAGCAGTATTATTGACAAGCCAGCTGAGGTGCAGAGAGGTTAAGATATTTGATGAAAGTCAGAGGTATCTGTCAGTATAAGGAAAAAAAATCCAGAGGCCACAATTACCTCACCAGTGTGGGTTTTTTAAGCCACATTTCTAGGGCTGTTGAGGAGACATGGATGCTGGTATTAAGGAGTAGATACACTTAAACAATTTTTTTGCCTGTTTACACAGCTTCAAATTCTGAAAAATAAGTAGCAGCTGCAGAAAGAGTCTCTCTCTGCACCCTGCCAGAAAATTACCCAGCCACCAGGCTTTTCACCCCCAAGAACAAAGAGCTAAATTTAGATACTCTGTTACATACTCATCAATTACAATCAGATGAGATTTCACTGTCCACGTGCTGAAGGTCAGCAAGATTAACCTGACCAGCACTAATGTTATTTCATGTTAGATGTACCGTTTCCCTGAAAAGCCATCAATAACTTGGACTCGCTCAGTGCCTTGGAAGGTCAAGCCATCTATTCTGATACTAAATACAAGTGTTGGTAACTAATTTCCTGGCAATCGTATGCAAGCCTATAGACTTATCAGGGAAAGTGTTGAACGGATGATCTGAAGATGTAGTAGGTTCCTTCTCTATGGAAAAGGTGGGCTGTAGGCCAGGTAAGCCAACTTCCCTATCCTGCCCCACTCATACACCTCACCAGTGTGCTGATGGGCGAGTTATGAGGGGCCCTGTGACTGTTAAGCTCTTTGCTGATCAGAACTACCAAAAGAAGCCATCCATTAACACCAGCAGTTACGAGGCCCAGAAATGAAGACCCAACCTCTTCCTCAAACTGACTCCTACAAACATGCTGCTCCTGTGCCTGAAAGATTCTTCCCCTTCATTGCCAACTTGTCCTTTCCCTGTTCACTTGCACCGCCAAGTTCGATGCAACACAGCAACCCCTTTTTCACCCTATGTCTTCAAAAACAATTTGCTTCTTAGGAGCCCTGGATTTTATAAATACTCATGAGTGTATTTGCACAATACCCTAAGGAGGAAGGGAATTACCATTCTCATTTTAAATAACAAGACAGTGAAACTGAGGGGTTGTACTGGGAGGCCCAGTCCAAGTCAGAAAATTTGCTTAGATTCCTCACTTTTCAGATGACTGTTTTAAACAAACTCCAACCCATTATCCACACTTTGTAGAACAATACTGTTACTCAAAGACCGTAGTCAGATATATTTGCATCCAATAACAGACTCAAATCCCCCCATTAATGTGGGATTTTCACTCTCATTTAACGGCATGTAACAACGTCCATGGCAAAAACATGGAATGTGAGAAACTGGTGGCAGTCAAAAGGTGTTTCCTAACAGATTTACCTGTTCTTGAAAAGCATTGGCTTGTTCTTCAAATCCAGCTGTTCTGAAATAATTCACAACATCGATAACAGCCCAGTCAGCAGGATCCGGAGGTCTCCCATTCTCTACTGAACTGCAAAGTGCAAATCCAGACAAGTAATCACTAAATGCGTGCAGAGCGTCTGCTGCTTCTTTGTGCACACCCCATGTACATCCCCTCCTTCCCTGTTCCTCCAGGAAAAGTATCCTTTGACACACCTCCCCTTGCCCCAGTACAGAACAGTCACTCCTGATCTCTTCCATTTCAAAGACCTGATGCTGGGGACAACTGAGGCACCTCTCCCTTCAGAAAAGAAGAAAGTGTATGAATCTTCACACCAGCCAAAGGTAATCAGTCAGGATCTTTTCCTGCAAGTATGCTGCCTTTGCAGCTGGAGAACAAAGACTACCATGACTGAGGTACCAAATGCCTGTCTTTCAAGACTGCAGCTTGTTTTCAGCTACCACATACTGATAAAGAATTGCAGTATGTGGATTATTCTTTTCCCAGATGAGACTGTGCTGCCTTGTAACATGGGTAGAAACTACTGGAAACCATCTTTACCTTGCAAAACAAAAAACAAAACAAACAAACAAGAGAGGCCCCAATGCTTGCACTAATTGCTCAATATCGAAAATTTCCCAAAGTCATTTTTGGACTCATCTGTGGACAGACTTATGGACTTTTTAAATAGCTATGAATCTGAGAAAACATCTGGTAAACACGATCAGAATTAATTCCTTCTGTGATTAACCTCAGACAATTGTTTTCCACAGCAGCAAAACAACCAATCATCCATACTGCTATCCTTCTCCTACATTTCTTACCCTCATCCCAGCATCACCTGATCTCAGATAACCTTTGTGCATCTGCACATTCTTAGTAAAAGACACGCAGTGAGCTTGACTGCCTTTCCTATAGCAATTTAGGAGCATCAAGAGCAAGACATCAAAAGAAAGAACTTCTTTAACATGCTTCTCCAACTAGAGGTCTCAAAGTTCATGCCAGACACTTTTCACTGTTCCGTGTGTCTAACCGTAATGCTAATGAAGAAATATTGAAAATGCACAGATCAGGGCAGATGTCAGAATCCTGTCCATTTTCAGGTCCTGAAGCTTAGAGGCAGGACTTTGATTTTCAACAGCACCAGCTGGAAAAGAAACACAGATTACACTCTCCTGACAGCATTTTTGTTCTGTCCTTCAAATTTTTCTTTTCAAGCTGTCACCACCTCTGTCCTCCCTAGGCTTGTATGTCTTTCAGCAAAATAACTGAGTGGATTAAGGGCCAACCATTTTTCCAACCAGCCTTGAAGAGAAGTGAAAAGAATCACATGTAGTGCCTTCCATCACTGTTTCTACAACATCCCAATTTCTACAACTAGCTGAGCCCTGGGAAGGAGGACTTGTGAACACAATGATCTTTCCTTCTCCCCTAACGTTTGGAATGCACCCACCGATATGACAACAAAATTCTGCAACCTCGATATCACACTGTATGCTACACTTGGCCTTCTAAGAGCAGTCTCTTTCACTTATCACACGGAATATACACATATCTCAGAGCAGTGAGCAAAGGGCCAGAGTTTCTTACGTCTGCTCATCAAGTAATGACTTACTTCATGAATCGCTTCACTGATTGCGATTACATAGAAAGGCAACACTCAGCAAAATTGAAAATGAGACTGTCTGGCCTTATCAGAGCTGCTTTTTTTTTTTTAAAATCAAAGAATGCCTTTCAATTAAGATTTTTGGTGTTGTGTGCATTCTGAGGCTTAAGAAGTAAAATGTAAAAAGCACCACACAAAACCTACACATATTTGTAAAAGCAGCATTTGAAGAATTAGATTTAAATCTTTGCATTTTCCCTAAGACACAGACTATCACTTTCAATGACAGATCTTCTACTTAAAAATAAACGACCCCAACAGCTCAGTATTTAAAAAACCCATAATAAATCCTAAAAGATATTTAATTTAATTCTTCCTAAGTAGCAAATAAAAGATTAAATCTGTAAAATACCTCCGAACTGTATTTTGCCTACTTCCCAAAACACTTCAAACTAAACATGGTCCCAAACCCTCCCTCCCACAGTTTTGTGTTTCAGCCCAGGTCCATTAGTTCTTCACGTAGCTCTTCTTTTACCACTAGGGAACTGCAGCTTGGTCCAGCCCCATCCCAGGCCCAACTGCAATGACTTTGGGGGCTCTACCTTAGTCATTAACTACCCACAGGAAATAATTGCAAGTTCCTGCCTCAAGGAATAGCATCGTGCTGTACCTCAAGTGGAGCTAATTTCCACAGCTACAGCTGCAGAAGACTCACAGGCATGTGGCAGACTGTTGGGAGGCTGGCTGGCTGGATTTTAACCCATCTACCCACACAGATGCTCATTTGGCTTCTAGACTTTAACAGTAGCCTCCTTGCCCTGCTGTTGCACATGGCTCTATTCTTTAGACAAGAAAAGGGAATATGCAACAGCCACGGCTTAGCCATACACTGGTTTATGCCAGACATCCCGGATGCTGTAAAATCTTAAGAAGCCTGGCATTTTAGCTTTGGAACAAGATACTAGATGCACTGATAATGAATAAAGATTAGGCTTGTCTGCTTCTCACCACTGTCCCTGTGCCTTTGTTGCCATCATGTGGCAGAAGCAGCAAGGCCTGAAAGGATATAGCCGTGAACAAACAGATTTTATCCAAGCTATTTATAACCACTTCAAGAAAGTGCCAAACACTTCCTCTGTAGATATGTGCACATACATACTGTATACATTCATTTAGAAACCACAGCTCCTGATCAGTCTAATTACAGCCCCATCAGTTTTAAAAAGCCACCTTCACAGTTAGTAGCTGAGCCTTTATCACCTAAGCCTCAGGGGAAAAAGATTAAATGCAAACTAACCTTGCTTTGACTGCCTCCCTTCTCCCCCACCCCACGGAGTCCTCACTGTAGAAGCAAGACTGCCAGCTGAAGGTGGTTTCTGAGGGACATACGTGGTACAGTCTATTCATAGTTGCTGAATAGGGAAATGCATTTTATGTTGGTGTGGTGTAACCAATGTTTCAAGTGAAGCGGGAGCATGCTGATTTTAATGGCTGCCATCAGATCTTTGGATGCTGTGTCATAATCAGGTGTTTTATCAGCATCCTGAAGTGACTGTTATTATTAATAGTATTATTATTTATACTACTCTAGTGCCTGGGAGCCTAAGCACTGTCAAGTTTTCTTGGGAGGCTTATGGAAAAGAGATCTGAAGAAGAATGAGGTGCAGCTTTGCAGAAGTGTTGCAGTTTGAGAGAAAACTAAGAACTCTCTCTAGTACTTTCCTCTGTGTGGTTTTTATTTTTTCTATATATCTATATCTACATCTGTATATATCTATCTTAGCACGGCTTCTCTTACCCTAAAGCAGCAAGGCCAAATTTTTCCACACAGAACCCCACTTCTCAGGTCATAATTTCAGTCAGAATTGCTAGTCCTAATCTAAGAATTGCTGACCATTACGGATATGGAAATGCCTCCGAAGAGTTCCTATCCCTTAGCCTGCAGTCTACCACGCTGAAGAAAATTGTAAAGCAGTGCACACCATGTCTCTGTCTTACTCCCACCCTAGGTCTGAAGTAAAAACCCAGCCGTTTAGGGCTTTCCCAGCAAACAGCTTAAAATATCCATTCCAGAAGAGAACTGACACCAAAGACGTATGCTGCTGCCACTACTCAGAGAAGGGCATATGTCTCACTGAAAGAGACAGAGAGGAGACTTCAACACAAGACACTTCTCACCATCAGGCACCGGTTCTACAAAAGCCCCTAGCAGACAGGTGAGCCGGGGTAGAGTACTGGTTACAGTGCTCTACTTGCTTTAGTCTCTGGTTGAGAGGAGAAATCAATGGAAAAAGGTATACCCCCAACTTAAGTTACTAGCTTCTGCATCTCTCCATTGCTATACAGTCCTCCCACGTATCACTTTTAATCAATTCAGTGCCTGCGACTCCTCTATTTCAAAGTTGAGATACAATAAAAGTAATTGAGAACAAGTAAGGTTTGAAATGAGCAAAGATGGAGGTGCCCACCCTTGCCAACCGCATCAAGTCAAAGGAAAACTACAGTCAAAATCCATGTGCTGTTTACATAAACTGGACACTATGGATTCACTTACTTTTTGACATCCAGAGAGCCATTTTCCTTGTTTTCCATGTCAACAGTTAGCATGGGGAGGATAGAGGTTTCTTTTACTTCAGCAACTGATCAATAGGGGGGAAAAAAGCTGTGTTTAATTATTGGCAGTATTAAAAGAGCAACATAATGTAACAGAAACAAGCATTCTACAGGGACATAACCATGTTTCCACCTGAGAGCAAAGGTGCTGTCAAGCGCTGCTTTCCTCAGAAGCCCGGGCAAGCTGATAGTGGCTAATGAACTAGGAAAAGTTGACCTGTGCTTCAAACACAAGATATACTGCATGCATGAAAATCAAGGAAGGTAAAGTTACGTTTGATCCTTTTTAAAACTAATGAAATTTTGGTCAGACTATAGTCACACACATAGAGACTGACCTGCAATATATAGCTAGATATCAAGAGAGCTTATTACACCTCCAGTCACCCTTCTACACAGAGGATCCAAACACACGTATGATCTTATCCCTAGCAAGGTTTCGAAATCCATAGCCTTGTTTGTCACAAACGGGGAATCTGGGATACCGATGAGCGCAAAGCGACTTATACCCAACTCGCACGTAAAGCCGGTAAGCAGAGTTACTAACCGAGCCCCAAACTCCCAAGGCCTAAATCAGTATCTTATCCATAAGACCATCCTTCCTGCACCAGCACAGCTTCTTCTATAGGTACGGTACACTGAACTCGGAAAAGGAAAGGAGCATACGAAGGACACCGGAGAAAACCCCGTTCGTCTCCCTCCTCGCAGCACGCTGGAGTACTTTCACCACACAGCTTTTTCCACCGCTCCACGGAACATGCAGAAACGACCCGAGCCTCTTCCTTCTGCTCTCAAGTAAGCCATTTCTGTCTCAGAGAGCACCAAAGAACTGACCAAGGACTCGGGATGTTCTCGCTGTAGCGTTAATGGATGCCAGTGAAATGTCACGGCACTCTGGGAAGTACAGGATAGGGAAATTGCGCTCCTCAGCTAAAACTTTGCAAAAATAGCAGATAGCAATTAATACTGCTGTTATAAAAAAAAAAAAAACAACAAAAAAAAGAAAAAGAAAGAGACCCTTTATTATACAGCTAGCAGCACGTAAAGCACCAAGAAAACAGTAACGAACTACTCGAAACGATGCTCCTCCCTGCGTCGCTGACCACGCAACTCAACGCGTCCCCTCGAGCCACTTCTCG
>VZTV01111123.1:12128-30132 GCA_013400875.1 Anhinga rufa
GGGCGCCGCGGCGTCCCCCCGCCTGCAGCCCCCTCCCGCGCAGCGGGGGAGCGCTGGGGAGGGGCGCCCCGGGAGGGCGGGCGGCGGCGAGCGGCGCCTCTCCGGAGCCGTGACCCGCCGGCGAGCCGGTACCGGAGCGAGCGGCACGGCCCGAGTTTCTCGGGAGCTCCGTGCAAACGTCCCTACTCCTCCTACCAAACGGGGAGCGCGGAGTAACGGTAAGAGCGGGGCGGGGGGCGGGAAACAGCCCGCAGGCACTTTCTGAAGGGTGCAGTCCCTTACCTGAGGGAATTCTACACCAGGTGGAACTGCCAGGTCTCGGAAAATTGATACAGATATGTAAAATTAATTCCCAGAATTAGTTTGTCGACTTGCAGGTGACTAGGAGACACTTGGTGCTCACTGGAACGGAGCATCGTCAGGCTCGGGGTGACGGGCAAGAGGGGTGACAAGGGGCAGCACAGCCGTGCCACCACCGCCGGGACCAGGGGAAGAGGGGAGATGGAGACCAGCGGTTCCTGGGGACAGCTACGTCTCTTATTCGTGTAAGCACCATACCTTATTTCCCAAGGAGACCCACAGGTACTCATGGGATTTGCTCTGTAGTAAGGAACCGCTCAAAGCGCCTACAAATGACTAAGTCTGGCCCACTGGCAATAAAATCTCACCCGCGGAGATTAATACAAACATTGGCAAGTTTCTCCAGCAGTTGCACTTTCTTTTTTCTTTATTACACTAATTTTTAATTTCTTCTGCCAAATGCCCCTTGATTCGGGATGTTCTCTAACAGCACAGAAGTGTTACATGGATGGCACGCTGTCAGCGCTAGGGAAGTTAAGCCAACGGTACCAACCAGCCAACACACGCTGCCTTCCCCGCACCCGGGCTTTGCAGCCTCAGCACCAGGGCTGCCTCCCAACCACAGCTCCGCCACCGTGACCTTCTGACCATCCTCAACAGTCTGGGTTAGCACAAATTTGTGGGATGTTTCACTTGCAGAATTTCCTTCTGAATCAAACCACTATTACACCCTCGCTGTTCACTGCAAGGCAAGGGGGATGTTACAAGTTACCTGGGGATTCATGCAGAACCGGCTGGTGACTTCAGCCTGATTTCTGCAGAGCGAGTCACGGCTCCGTGACACGAGTGCTCCAGCCGGCACTGGCGGGCAGAGCCCGCTGGCCGGCAGAGCGGGCACACGGGGCTGTCCCAGGCACTGTCCATCTGTCTCGCTCCCAGAAGCAGCTTACTTGCATCCTGGCTGCACTCGTGAACAGAGATCCGAGACACCTAACTGCTGACCGGACACGGTTACAAGCACTAAAATCACACGAAAAGCGCACCTTTGTGCAAAGGCATGACTTCCCCGACCACTTCATTTTTCCTGATTTACGTGCTGCCAAATAAATAACCAAAGCTCGCAAAAGCTACGCAAATAATGGGACTTGAGTATCGACAGGAGTGTTGAGAATGGAGAGCAGTGGGAAGTCCTTACTCCCTTGGATTTTAAATAAATGCAGATAAACAAGTTAAATAGAGTATTAAACATACTGCACCCTAAAGAAAACCCTCTTTACTTCACAGCCCAAAGCATACTGTAAAATGTGGCATATTTGTGTTGGAGGCAATTCTTTTTTGTCTCTAAAGGAATAAGCATTCTAAATGAGGCCATAATGAGTTTTCTGCATCAGCTGGTTTCTAACTTTGGTAATGAACTGACATTTGAGGATACAAATATAAACCAGCTATTTTACTCATGCTCTCCCCTTCCTTCCATCATGTTCTTCAATTATCCTTAGAGTATTCCAAGTGAGGCTGACACGGTGCGGGTGTTCCGTCTAAAAGGCCTTGAACAGCAGAGAGAAGAATTTCAAGAAAATTTTTCTGGAAAAATTCAACGTGGAATATGATCTGTGGTTTGTATTTTCATTCATTGGGGTAAGGTGATTTAATTAAAATGAGATTATGTCTGGAGGGAGACAAAGCAGGAAAATGAATTAGACTTTTGTTTGACTATTTGCCTCCTGCTTCTGGCAAAACACATTTCCAGGCCATGTATGGAGCAAAGTGAGACCAGGGCTGGTAGATCCAGGTTAAGGGGTCAGCCCCGCGCGCGTGTGTGAACTTCTGCTGTTACACAAAGAGAAGCACGCAGAAGTCGGTGTAGGTATTGGACACCAACTGACCCTGTTTTCTGGGTATTGGAAAATGCCAGTTTTCTACTGAAAAGCTATATCTTTTGTCCCCAGAAGCGACAGCAGTACACGAAGCCAAAACGCGTTGTGCGTGGGGCAAAGGAGAGAGCAGCACCATTAGCTGTGCAGCCGTACTGCATTTCAGCTCCCCCAGGGTGAAGTAAAGCCCTTTAAACCTTTCTCATTCCAGTGTCCTGGGTGAAAACACCGTTTAATGTGTTCATAGGGAAAGTTAAGCGAGAAAACAAGGAGGACTTTTGTGGTTTCACATTGAGGGAAGCGAGGAAAGCTCCTCTGCGTAAAGCGGCCTTATGCAGAGTGGAATGGATTACATCCCTGTACGAAAGACATATTTCTTTGTCGAGAGCGACTGAGGGCGTTGGAGGCGGGCATCCCAGGCGGGGCCCAGCGGAGGACCGGCTGCCCGTGAGGCGGCGGGAGTGCTGCCGCCTGTGCACCGTGCTGCGCCGCCATGGCCGCCATGGGCAGCCGCGGGGCCTGCCGGGAGCTGAAGTCCCGCCGGGGGCAGCCATGCCGCGGGCCCGGGACGCCGGCCGCCCCCTCGGCGGGTGGCCTGGGAGGAGGCTCTCGGGGAGGCCAGGCGAAGTCGGTGACCCAGCTGTAGCACGGGATAAACGCTGGAAGGTGCCACGCTTTTCCTCCAGGCGTTCAGGGAGGCAGTTCAGGGCTGGCACTGTTTGTGGTGCCTGGCGGCCCGATTGTAAATGCTGCTCACCGTGAGGAAGAAAGTAAACCGGAGATAGCCAAAATGCTGACAGATTTCATCCAAACGTGATTAGTGGCCAAAAATCATCAACTCCTCTTAATGTGTGGCGCTGGGGGCAAGGGAAACGAACAGGCAACACTGGCTGTTTTTGAGTAATTCTTGTCACAGATGTGGAAGCAACACAGGTTTAAGATGACTGCTTGCCACCCAAACTGATTTAATTTATAGCTATTTCCAGTCTATTAATAACACTAGTCTAAAAATCCCTTTTGCATCATTTCCTTCCTAGCGCTGCAGGACTGAAAAGGGACCTTCCAGGCCGTGGAGTTTGATCTCCTGCCATCACAGGCAAACTTTCGCATAACCACATCCGCATCTCGCGCTGGTTTTGAGCCCAGAAGGAATCTCACCCCACTCCGCCAGTCAGAAAGCCTGCATCAAGCACTCCTTTACTGGTGATTAGGAACTTTTAATGTCCAATGTGAAAAATACATGAACATTTTATACCTATTTGCTCCTCCTCCTCTTTTCCACAGTCCCTGGCAATTCGTGTACACCAGGAAAGAGGCAAAATCCCTGCCACTGGCCCAGGTTGCACCTTTCCAAGACTTTTCTCTACTCTCAGAAAAATGTCTTTCCTTAGTTAAGGTCTTTCCCACTCCAGTCCAGGTTCTTTCTAGTTTGCTTGAATGGAATTTTGCCACTTACCTTGCTCCACAGCATCAACAACTTAATACCAGTCGTCCTGTTCTCCCCTCACTACTTAGGCATTGCACAGAGGGACAGTTCCCAGCAAGGTACTCCAGCCTGCCCACAGAGCCCAGCAATGAAGCTTCTCTCTTGGCCAGGAAGGTCATCCAAAAGCTATCCTGTGTCTTCTTCACAGCCCCTTCTGACCTGCCAGGGTTTTCTGCATGGCTGAGCATTGACATGTTGCTCTGAAGTTCTGCACAAAGCCTAGACAAAAGGCCAAAGATAGCACTGGTGTAAAGCATGGAGGGAGGGAAGGCAGAAAAGCTGTGGCAAGTATACAGCAGGGTGACTTGTACCAAGCTGGCATTCATTTCTACGGCAATTAAATTGAAGTGCATGTTTAAGTACTAGGTCAGAGCACAAGAGCCAGTCAGCCTCGATTTATATTCCATGCAGTTAGCTGGGTACGTTCTTACAAGGTAAAAACGAGGGTCCGGAGATTTGCAAAAAGTTTTGTGAAAGCTCTGGGTTTGGGGATCAACGCAGGGGTTAAGAGCTCTGCAGGTGCACAGCGCCAAATCGGCAGCACAGCTCCCTTGCTGCAAGCCTGGAGGGGAGGAGCGCTGCTCAGACTTACTGACAAGGCAGTAATTAACAGGATGGCAAGGACCCTCTGTTTCATCCCGATGGGGAGTCCCTTAAATCTTTGCTTTACTACGCTAAGGTCCTTTTTACAACAATAAGCATTGTCCAACCTTTTTTTGTAATGATATGACTCTCCAGTAAGATGACTAGAGTTGCACCCTCTTCACACCCGGCTGAAGATGAATGTGTACAGCAGCTGACTACAATGCAAGGCCAGCAGTACCTTTCTGCTTTTGCTTCCTCTGGTTTCCAAGACTGAATTGCTTAAATAAATCTTCCTGCACATGAATTATATCCACCTCACTGAGAATTTCCTGCCCTACTTATTTTTGTTATTCTGGTAATTGCTCTATATTTAATAAAGCCACTGTCCAGACATAAACCCTTGTTATTTTAAAGCTTTATATTAAAAACAAATCACTGTATAAAACACAACTCATTCTGCCCCTGGTAGCAGTAGTACCTGCCACACATTTGCCTAGCTTGTGATAATGTAGGAAGAAGCTGATAAAAACTATTCATGTGAAATACCAACATTGTAGAACAGAATCCAGCCTAATAAAAATATTTTATGTAAATACGGCTCAGACATCTCAGTGAAATAGCTGTTAAATCTATGGAAAATTTGAAAGGTAGAGCTTTGGTTGTACAAACCCAAATACCTCCTCCATTTCTAAAAATCCCAATTTACGCATTATTTTTACAATAGATAAGACTAACGCCTAGTTTCCTCAGTAGCCACCTGGCAGCAGCGATCAAAATGTTCCAATGCAGTTGTGCTGAGCTCTCCCCCGTTTTCAGGACATTAAGAGCCTCCTCCATAAGAGCCAATGGAGGTTTCTGCTCAATCCTACACGGACTTTCTGGGGCTCGTGGATTTCCCCTTAAAAGCACCGTTGTAACATTCTTACATGACCTTCCCATCAAGAGGTTTTTCTCAGAAGCCAAGGTCAGTAAGATTCAGGACCACATATACACTCAATAAAGAAAAGAGGAGCAGAGGCTTAGTCACAAACCCACCTTGGTATCAGGCGTCCAGCCAAACCAGCCCGTTCCTTTATGGTTTTCTTTGAAAAGAATGTTCTGAGCCTGCACAGAGAGCTACGCAACACTTGGATAGCAGCAAGCTCTTGCAGGGTGTCCTCCTCTGCTAACCATAGCCACTTTGGGAACGATCATATTTCAGAGGTGTTCGGGTGGATCATTCAGTGAGTTTCTGGGGGGGTGAAGTTTTTCCACCTGTAGGCAGGCAGAGTTAGCCAGTAGCAGGCAGTCTTACCCTGCTTTAGAAACACACAGGCTTCTAAGACTTGTAAAGCATCCATGTCCTGGTAAATACTGGCATCTTCTTTACACGTTACAGTTCCAGTATAACTGCCAGAACTGGTACCAGGTGTGAAAGACCAGACTGGCATTTCTTCCATTGATGCTGCTCCTCAGCCCACTGAAAGCACCACGGACCCCGAGAAGGGTGTTTTCTGCAGTTCTCAGTCACTGGTGCTGGGGNAAACCAAAAGGAATCATGACAACCCTACGCTTTGTGTGTAAATATGAAAGATCAAAGGACGCACATGTTTGGCAGACCGTGGTTGCAAACGGTACCACTGACTGCAAGGACAGAACCACTGTTACAGCAGGGTGAGTGTTCCACACACAGCAGATGACCCCGTTTCCCCTCTCTACTCTCTCCTTTGGTGTAAACCAAAACCAAACAGACATTCACATGTGCACACGAGCAGACGGGACAGTCAGAAGTTACGCATTAGAACAGTTAAACTCGCCTTTTAAAAATTTTCTCAGCTTTAAATTGGTTGACGAGGCTCTGATCAGAGATGGTCTCGAGGACACGTTTGCTGTAGCTTTTCTCTCTGCAACTGCTCTGGTGGTCACAGAATTCAGAGAAATAGTGAGCAGTGGTTTTTGCCTGAAAACATTTTAACTATAATTAGTAGAGATACATCTAAATTTGATCAGCATCCAACTCTAAAAATATATATCCTCTCTACTATAAATAATATATATTTAATGAGCCAGCTTAGAAGCACTTCCCAATTCTTTTTTTTGTGACAATCTTTGGTTAAAAGCAGAGTATTTCTGAACTTTCAAGTGCACATAATAGAGAAATGTACTTGTGTGCTATTAAAACAGCCCCTTGATTCTAGCCCCTAGTGAAAATAGGATTTATCAGTCAGGGATTTTTAGTGAGATTTTCATACAGCTTGTGCCACAATACATATTATGAAAAAAAGCTTTTTTTTTTGCTGATACTGGTATGAAAACCAGTAAAGAGATATGGCAAGTATTAATAATTAACTCTAAAAGGATTTAAAGGCAAGATCTACTAATACATAAAGAGCAAATACCCATGTTGGCATTGCATAGATTATCTGACATATTATGTGACTGCTACAGTCCGAGTTTCTCATTCCCTACTGCTCTTAAATTTCCCAGGTCTCCTGTTCTTACTAGGCTCTGCACCTGGCATTTCTTACACATGCTGCTCCACACCATGTAAACGTGCCATCTGCCGGCAAATGAATGCAACTGGAGCATTTTGTTGTAGAGCAGCTAGGTGAAGGTGGCATCATGATTCATTTCAGTCTACAGGTTTTTGTAGTCATCTGGAACATTAAAAAAGTTCAAGAAAAGCCAGAGGTGAGTTCTGTTAGTCAATAAGTAGTTGCAGAATTAAGACCAGTTGAATAACTTCAGGCGTAATACTAGGAATGCCCTAAAGCATAGCTTTGGGTTGTACAAATCCCACGTAAAAAAGCATTTGTGTTGGTATTTCAAGTGTCCTTGTGTGGCTTTAAAAAAAGACCAACTAATTTATGAGACTTTAGGGAGTTATTTTTCCCTCCGCATTCACTGCCGTACTTCTCTTGGCAGGAAATGTACCTTGCAGCTGACCCAGTCCTGTTACAAAATTCTCTTCCGGAATGCACGAGCCATGGGTGCGGTGGCCACGGGAGCTGGCTCCCCGACGTGGAAGGATGCCCTCCTGGACATGGTTTATGTCCCAAACCACAGAGCAGGCACTTCTACAGAGGGAGAACTGCATTCCTGACACGAACTAACGTGCTGACATTGACAAACTGTACCACTACATTATATGCACGTTTTATCATGTCGCCCTTTGAATGATTCTGCCACCAGGATCTTGTTTCTGGTACAACATAAGGTGCATACTAGGGCTACCTGCTCGGCTCCTCTCTGTTTGTCACCACCAGTAAGGAAGCTTGCCAATGCATACTTGCTGATATGTATGGTAAGAGAATAAAGGGAAATAAAGTTTATGTATCTACTGGGGACACACGTTATGATTTTTTTTTTAAGGTGGCAGTTGAGAGATTATTTTATAAACTCTGCACTTTTATGAAATAACCAAATATTGATTACTGAACCTCAATTAACACACCTGTGAGACAAGTGAATTACATGGTTCCACTCGTCCAGGGTGTTACCTATCATTAACTGGGTCCTGACACCTAGATCCCCACTTCATACAAACATCAAGTAGAAAGATGATGGTAAAGATAGGAGAAATTGAAAGGACATTGCAATCAAGCATCATTTTGTTGATCTGACTATTGCTTAGGTAACTATACATACATTCAAAGTAGCAATGTAGATACACGGCGAAGAATGATATTTCCAGTAGAAGACAGTTCTTGCGATATTGCTCTGTAGACCGAAGCATTGGTATGCCACTGAATGTGAATGAGAAGGTGTTGGGATTTTTTTTTTTTAATTTAATCAAATTATCTTGATAGTAAAAGAATTTCAGAAAGCTAATCATGCCTTTCCAGCAACCGGTTTTCTCTTTATTGCACTAATCACTAGCATTTCTTCCTGTAACTAACTGGACACACTCAGAACATGCTGCACTAAGTGCCAGGCTGCTGAGACCTTGCTCCATTTGAGTCAACGTACCTACAGCTGTGACCTTTCCAACCTTCCACAACACCTTGGATGGAAAGGCAAAGGAAGAAGCCTCTGACCTCTACCGCCCAAGCAAGGGAAAACACGTTCCTGTGGTTGCGTAGGTGTCGGAACACATCACTGACCTCTGTCCTCTAACTCCTTCCAACCAGAACAACCTTTTCATGCTAAAGAGCTTTTGTGCTGGACCACATCCACACGTTGGGCAGTGTTTTCCTCTATCCTGTCCTTAGCAAAGATGCCTCATCCTCAGACAGGCTGCTTGTCAACGCAGGGCAGAACTTGCAGTAGGACAACTAGGCTGCTACTGGGTAACTAATCTGAGCACTAATAGGGAACACGCAAGTTTGTCATGGGGTCTTTCTTACATGCTTCACTGACCATGAGCTAATGCAAATGAACACCACAGATATGTTGCTTTTAAAATTTAAAGCAAAGACGCACGTAAAGACAATTTTTAGAAACACATTTTTGCAAAAACACTTGTATTTGATCCTCTGAGGGAGGGAACAGGACCACCACACTGCAAGGACTCTAAAGGAAATTTTACTGGCTTTGAAATGGAAACCTCAAGCCCCTGTTATCCCACTGACTAGAAACTGCAATTAGTAGTGGATTATAAGAATAAACTACATTTTCAATATATGCCAGCCTCCTTTAGGCTGGCATCCCTTTTTGTAGTATACAAAAAAAAACCACCAAAAACCAACCCAACAACAAAAGGTCAAAATGTGACTAGACCTCAGATATAATTCAAACTTCTATTCATCATCAAATTAAAAAGTTAGGAAGGGAAGCTATTCTTGGGATCCTACCTTGCCCCGAGATACCCGTCTTATCCTTTAACCTTTTCCTTGCCCCAAGACACCCATCTTATCCTTTAACCTTTTCCTTGCCCTGAGACACCCATCTTATCCTCACCCAACACTTTACGTAATTCCTATGTAAGATGACAAACACTTTACCTGTAAGACATTTGAACATCCTTGTGGAGCCCTAACCCTTTTACTGGACGTGATCACCATCTGATGTTAAGCCACTCATTACTTTACCCCTTTTGTCAGAGGCTTCAAATCAATTCATTCTTCAAGCTAACAATTAAAAACATTTTTAAAACGTGTGAAAGACCCACACTTGTAGAACTATGGTGGTTTCGGTCAAACACAACCAGTCCAGCTATACGCACCCCAGCTGGAAAATGCAATCATATTTTTACCAGTTTCTTACGGAATGGTTCTCAAATTCTTATCTGGGCTAAGTCCCCCTTACATGCGGCAAATTAGAAGAACAGATCTGAATGACACCTTCAACTCTGCTGCTCGACATGCCGTGTTTGCATGGGAGCTGGAGAAAAAGCAGAAGAGGGTCTTTTTGCAGTTTCTTAGCTCAGCTTTAGAAAAAGTACAAAGGTCTTTAAAATGTAATACAGCATTTGTACTACGAAACCAAGAAGAACACAAACCCACAGTCAGTAGGCGTGCAGTGGCAGAAGCAAAGAGGCCGAAGCTCGGCTCAGAAAGCAGGAAGAGGAGGAGCTGCGTTAGAGAGCAGGTCCCGAGCCTCTCCGAACAACACTTGCAGAAAAAGCCTCAAGACAGACAATGCCAAGACCATGAACAGTCTTTACTTCTATCAGTTGTTTCACAGCACAATGAGACACAGCACAAAGTTTGTACAGCGGGATCTGCAGACAGGCAATTATCTTTAATAAAAAGCATCGAGTCTGAATGTGAAAAATATGAAGACAAACAATATTGCAGCTAATGATCACCTTGCTTGCCTTTGATTGTCTAAGAAGTCCAACTCACTGCTTCTCATAGTGCCTTTGTGTTCTCCACGCCATCTCCTCCAAACACCCTAGTTAGCGTAAAGCCTAATGGGTCCCAACTAGTATGTGCAGTGTGTTTCACGACCTCTTCCTCTTGCTTTCAAACCCTGTGTGCAGTGTGTGGGGAGATGCAAGGACTCTCATCGTACGACATTCTGATTCACAACGAAGCAGCACAAGTGTTGTACATAATTTAATTTGCACTTCTGTATATAAATGTTTACTATATTGCACACTATTGCAGCACTTAAAAACATCTAGTTATTTGCAAAAATTAGTAAAATACTTTAAAGGATTTAAAAATAAGGGTTTTAATGCAACTGACAAGGATAATAAAAAAAGCAATTTACTTAATGAGATACAATCCTTTATGTTGGAAATGAAAGTTACATACAACTAGAGTACAATTAAAATATACCATATAGTTCAACACTTAATTCCTCAAATGTGTAAAATTAACAAGCGTCTACTGTCATAGATATACAATTTTTCCATACTGTGAAAAGGATTTTTCAAATTAAATACAGGTAACATAATATTCTGTAGTTATATTTTATGACTGTGTTTAAATGAGAGGGTTGTATAATACTCACATTGTCAAATGTACTCACTAATGCCTTGGAAATTGCACACTTCCCCTCCTTTTCCAAAATAGATTCTCATTTCCATACTGAAGTCTATTATGCCATATTGGAAAAGTATTTTACTTTCTAAGAGGATTCTCATAAAATTAAAAAATAGCATAGTATCATGGCATTAAGATGACTCTTCCACTTATGCCCACGTAGAATTTAATCTGGGTATCAGACAGACACGTCAGAACCAATTTCCTAGACTTTTGTCTTATTGTACACGCAAGATGAATGATTACAGTATTTTACAAAACAGAAAAATGTCTGAACCTTACTAGAATTATAAATGCAATGATTAAAAATTAAAATCATAACAGAATCAACTTGTGATCTCCAACATTTATTAAAATCTTTTAAAGTTCATAAACGACAACAAAGTTACTGTAGAATTTATCGCATACAGCTAGCATACAGCAGCATGTCCTTGGTCTAAATGAAATACAAAAGGTTTTAACATTTTCATACAAAGGATTTCTTTAAATTTATTAATGTGACGATATATCTTTGTTACATAAAATTTGCTACAGCAAAGTATCTTATACTTTTCTTGCACATATGGGTGGACAAAGACTGCGTTCAGTGTCAGCCTCCTAATGACGTTGTGCAAAAATGCTCAACACCCTAAACATACAGAATGTTGGATGGTACGTGTCATACTCTTTTGTAAAATGTCTACAAAGTCTTTTCTTAAAGGAGTGTCATACAGATTAAAAGGAAGGAATGCCTGTGGCTTATTTGCACCGGCATTCAAACAAATAAAATGGCTATGTATCAATATAGCTCTTTTGTTTTTTTAAAAACAATTCATCCTTGTATGCATGTAAATTTATCATAAAATATGAGTCTAAACTGTTTAGATGTGCTGTTTTAAAGACAGGTCACCCAGACAGCCAGAATCAAGTGTACAAATAAAACTACTATGAATAAGTTTAAAAGCAACCCCCAAAAAAGTGCTGAGCCACTGATTATTAACATTGAAATAAATGTGTAAAAGTGCCCAAAGCTAGCACATGGTAGCAGTATCTTTTAAGTCAGTTGGTGAGAGTATACAAAACGTAATTAAGCCCAAATACTTGTATCTGTGTGACCATACATTCTGTTTGATTGAAAGAAAAGTAGGTTAGAAATGAAGACACAATGCAACTAAAATAAACCCAGCTGTTGCAGTTTTAAAACTTTGTCTCTTCTTCGTGAATGAAGTGCTGTAATTAAAAAGAAAATGATTGTAGCAGTACTCCATCCTCAGTTTACTAATATAGTATACCAGAATAAAACTTGGCAATAACCTCTTATTCTTAACAGCTAACAAAAAATAACCGTGTTCATCCAGCGATGCATCTAGAACATTATTTTGCATTTGCTAAACCATTTGTTTTTCATAGCTAATGGCAGAGCGCATTTCGCTTTTTGTGGTGTGGTGGTTTTTATTTTAATGGATGCCTTTTTTAATCAAAAAAGGCTCAAAACAAGGAATACGTTGGGAGCCCAAACACTGGCTTTAAAAAAAAACCAAAACAAAACAAAAAACCAAAACCAAAAATAAAACAAAAAACCAAACAAAAAAAGGTGAATCAAAATGAATCATATTCTCTACAATACTGACCAAAACTTCCTTTAAGAGTTTAGGATTCATGTTCTTAAAAAAGCCATTTCATACCTGCCAACTGAAATGCTGGTAAGTTGACTTGGTTAAGCATGGTCCAAAATCCAGACCAGGTGGAATTACTCCCTCTCACGAGACTGTAAGCTTTCCATGGTACAGTCTGGCTATGGCAATTTACCTACTGCCTAGGTGGGAAATACAAAGGAAGGAGGCAGTGACGAAAACTGCAGGGATGTAGAAAACCAAGGCACGGGGTCTAGCTACTGTCCCCTACTTAAGCCATCCAATTGATTCTACTCAATTTTGGTCAGTCTCCAGGAAGAAATGTTTTTAAGTTAATTTAGCAGACATTTATATGGCGATAAATACTACCTTCAAAAATGCTAAAAATGTTGGCTAGGTTTAGTCTGAGCTACTAAAAAATTATTATAAATTGTAGCATCAGACACAAGACAGACAAGAATTATTGGCTGGCACAGACTAGAAGCAACATTTATCTTTCACTTCAGTCTAAATCACACTAGCCGCAACACCTTCCATTTCACTCACACAAATAATACATTATTCAAAATAAAATGGAGCATTCTTGGGTAAAAAACTACTTCATTTTAAAGGGGGAAAATGAACAATACACAGAAACAAAGAACGACAGAAACCAAAGTTAAGTAGGAAAGTGGTCTATTATTCTGTGTTACTGCACAAACAGTGCTTGCTTAATTGTGCCTAGTTAGAAGGGTTGGTGCAAACTGCACACATGGAAGATGGCAATAAAGACCTCAGTCAGCTTTGTGGAATGAAGTAACTAGGTAACTGTTTTGACATATGATGGTCTCAGCTCCACCTCATCTGTTAACAGAGTGCAAAGATCCCAATGTGAGCCCTGATGTCATCTTGTCCTCTTACTCCTACTAAAAATCAGCAAATTCTTTTGCACATTTTTCTGTTAGAGAAGCACGAATATCTTCTTCTTCATAGTCATCAAAGTTGCTGGTGTCTCCAGGGCCTCTGCACTTTGGTATGAATGGAGCTTCTACCTGTTTTTTGGGGAAAAAGAAAACACACATGAAATGTTATCGGCCTAATACCTTTGAATTTAACACCGTGATAAAAAGCAAAACAATATTCCCATTACTCCTCAAATCCTACCAAGAAACCAGATATTACAGTGAACCAGCTTAAAGTCGTGGCACATATATAAAACCAGCCTTAGAAGGTGAAGCCTAGACGCATGAATGCAAGTCGAAAAAAGACTAATATTTCACAAACATCAACAGAAAAATGACTTCCACTTCAAAACAAAGTTTAGTTCTCTTCTTGCAGACGAGCCCCTGCTCTCAGCTCATCAGCTGCGTGGTGCGGCTCCCAGTGCGGTGAGGGCTGCACTTAACAGTCGCGTGGTCACAGCGGAAGCGGAGAAGTAGGTTGTTTGCCATCAACACTACTCAAATGCCTCAGGGCTGTTTGGAACCCCTCTCCTCCTACTCACCAACAATCCTCTACTTCCAAATAAAAACTAACCTAATGCAAGCTTAAAACAATTTGTTCTGTATCTCCTACAAAGCTCCTCCTAGGGCCTAACTGTGAGAAGTGAAAGCTTTCTCAAAACTAGGCCAGAACTGAGAGACAGGCAATGATTTGAAGGGATCACTAAAAGATTGTACAGAAAGCCCGTGCAGCTCTAATTAATGGTGGAAAACACCGTCTGGTAATGACTGCCTGCATATCCTCTCAAATCCACATACATACTCTATTAGCCTTGCGGTTTAGTGCATCTCATGTCACTTGTATGGTAAGCCGTTCACACTCAGGCACTGGAACCAGTCGTTTTCCAGGACCCTCATAACTGCTGCTGCTCAAAGTTGAGGGAACCTGCAGCTTTTTGAGGCTGACCTTAAAAATAAAATCCTTGGGTCTGGCTACAACTGAACAGTCTCAATCTTTCTGTCCTAAGGAGTGCACTTCAGCCACTACTCATCTTGGAAATTAAAGATGACCTTAAATGAAGATACAGGTCTGCACAGGGACATACCTGCATTTTTACTGGCTAACAGCTTATGCCGTCCCTACACAGTCGGGGGGTGGGGGTGGGATAAAAAAAAATAAAGAAGGAGTTATTCCCAACTTGCAAACACTGAAACGCTATTTTAGCGAACAGACTACTAAATTCTACCTTTACTTAGCTAATATTAATTCAAATTGTAATGCTTCTAGTCCATCACACTTCATAAAATTCAAAATTAAGCCTGATTACTTTTTAAAATAACCTAAATTTTAGAATCAACTGCATGCTGAAAGAAGGAATAAGCAGCGTTTGGGGCTGATGGGAGGCAGTGATGAAGAACGGGTGTCAAGAAAGGGACCAGAGAGAATGGAAGACCAGGGGGAAGGCGAGAGACTCTGCTGAAACAGGCCTAGGACAAACTGGAGTTGGAGGCATGGCTATCGGTACCACATTCCTCTTTTTTGGCAGGTACCTGATTTATCCACCTTTACAGCACACAAAATTATAGCGAAGTTATTGAAGTGATGTAAATTAAACCTGGAAATGCAAAGTCAGAGAAGTATCTCTCTGTGGGACATCCCAAGGAGTATGTGTGCCAGAGGCAGCATGGTGGGGAGGAGACAGGCAGGCTCCAGAGGAGGCAGGGGATCAGATCACACCTTGCAGCCATGGAACTGCTCAGTGCCCCAGGCGGGTTACTGATGGCAGGGGTGCGCGCGTGTAAAATGTGTAAATTAAAGAGGTACAGCACAGACTAATACAAATTAAACTCTGCTGACTTTGGCTGATAGCACTATGCATCCCCAAGAAATAACACTAACTTTCTACATTTATAGACTGTGCTGCAACTGTCACGTGTGTACCCTTTTGTTCCTAAAACAACAAACGTGTTTAGGTGATTTATCCCAAGAGAATACACAGTCTGTGTACATACTTAGCCTACAAAGCCACACATTTACCATTACCTGAATTCTGTCTCTGTCTTCTCAAATTGATTTTCAATTACTTCCTTACAACAAAGCTCAGAGCACAAGAAATATCTTACTTACTGCTGGAATTTTAGAACACTTTCAAACGAGATGCCTCAGACTTTTTCCTATTATCTTCACTACGGAAATCACTAAAAGGAGATTTATAGCAGAAATACCTGTTTGGCCCTAAGTACAACCATATTATCAGGCAGCATTTTAATAAACAGCTACATAAACAAACAAAGAAAACAAGACTTGATCTTACCTGTAATATTAAGTATTGACTGGTTCACTTATGACTGTAGCACAACAAATTATTCACATTACATTAGCTGCCAAGGAACACTACCTTTATTCAGGAAAATACATGCTGTGGTAACAGCCACTGTGAAAAGCTGGTATAAACCCAAAGTTTATTGCTGTATTTCTATGACTGCCTAAATGATACTACAAACCACGCTGTTGTTTCAGACCCGTAGTATTACAGTATTTATTCCTTATACTTAGAAGCTTCAAACTTATTTAGCATCAGTTTTCACAATCCTTTAAAACTAGTAATAGCTATTCTGACTGTACTACTAAGATTTAAATTATTTCTTGTTTCTGTAAAAGTAATTCTCTACAGCAGTGCGCTAGCAATGCTAAGAATATTTAGCACACTATTAAAACATCAGATTTAGTATTATGGGGCCTGGGTGTCCCCATACGGCATACTGGGGAATGAAACTCAGTGCATATAAAACCGCCTTGTAAACAGGCATTAAGAAAGCAAAGAACAGATAATTACAATTCTGCAATGGGGAATCTTTTCTTAAAGCATCTATACTTAATAGAAAGAATACAGGATGTGGTAATTGTACCCTGTCTTCTAGTAATTAATACATTAGTGAATACCACAACAACTGCACTGTCAGTTTGCGTAGCCAAACAACCAGTTCCTTTTTAGAAACTATTTTTAGTATTTACATTTGGCCTTTAAAATACTGCTGTTACAGCAGCAAGTTCATGCCTCTATAATCAAGATTGTTAGCATTTCAACAATGTAAACCAATTCCTTGGAATGTTTCACTTGACTCTAACATTTTTACCAATATCTAGAGACAAAATTATTTCTCCACCTGAGTCTTCTGGGTCACCACCAATAAAGTTATTTTAGTCCTTTACTGTTGTCTATGGAAAAACCAAGAATTCAGAGGTTGCACTTAAGAGAATAAATAATTTCTTATGAATCTGTTTTTAGTAACTCCGTAATCTACAGATATTTAACTTTGACTCTATCTTGAAGGGGAGAGGGAGCTTTGGAGCTACTGGAAGACAGACCTAGACTGAATTGTCATCATCCTCAACCCTCTCCCCGGTTTCCTTTCCCAGCTCTGCTTCATTCATCCTGGCAGCCACTAATCCGCTCCTCTCAAACGGATGTGTTAATGGCTGCTCATGCTCTGAAAATATTCTCAGTTCTCTCTGTTGCTTTCATTCCTATACAAGTCTGAAGCTCATAGTGCAAACTGGGCATGGACTTTCTAAAAACCACACTGCAAGTCACGTTCAGGTCAGGCAGGGCTAGAAAACCATCCTAAAATAATGCCAGAAAACAGCATTCATCAGGGCTCTCTCCATTACTGCAGCTTATGGAACTTGCAGTCCATTAAAGCATCGTGTCAGGAGGCAAAAACTCCTCAGCAGACACTGACGACTGAGCAGACACTCTCTACATCTGGTCCTGTCCCAGCCACAGATAAAGCAAGAGCAAGAAGGAGGGAGCATACTTCTTCAGCAATAAAAGGAAAGCTCTAGCTTTGGCTAGAGCTCCTCCACACTGAACCACAGTCTGACTTCTAAGAACTAGCTAAAAAGGAAAACAGATTCCTCTCTGCTGTGGAGGAGTATTTATAGATGCCACTATAGCAGGGGTTAAATAAAAAGCGAGAGAGGCAGGAGATGGCTCATTCTGAGATATTCCAGAAATAGACTAAAGCACAACACGTGTTAAGAAAATGTGAGTGTAGACAGAGGTCCAGGATAAAATACCAACAAGAAATAAACATAATTCAATCAATATAAACTCTTCAGAGTGTTAAGGATTAAACTGGTTTCCCCTTTTCTTGTTTAATTAAAAGTGACAGATTTAGGACAGCAAAAATAAGCAAAATCATTTGGAATTTTACTTCAACCCCTTGAAGACCTGGAACAGTTTGGATCAGGAAGGGTCTTACCTTTCTCTGATAAATGGCAATCCAATCTGTAGTTGCAAACCACTTGTGATTCTTTATGTCATTTACACCATTCTTGAGATTTCCATATCGTTTGGTCAAATCTACCTGGAGTAAATTTCTTAGAAGATCCTTTAGGTCTGAACTGAAGTGTGACGGGAACCTTACCTAAAAATATACATCCACAACATTAAAAACAATATACCAATTTGATTCTTCCCCCTGTGAAGCAAAACAATGTTCACACAAAAGGGAACATTGGGGCCATTTTCTATTCTTCCTCTAAAAACATATCAAGTAGGAATGCATGAAAAGAGATATGATTATTGTTGCCTATCTATTTCTGTTTCACAGACCCTTTATCAACAGCACTATCATGTGCCTCTACCATTTTTAGGCTGAAAGTTTCTAGATCTGATTGAGTTGAGGAAAAATATTAATTTAATGTAATGATAAAAAAAGCTAAATTTAACTTGTCTCTCCAACACTATCATCTCAAGACAGTCTCAACTATTTTCTAGGAACAAATATTTAGATTTTATGTGTGTGTATA
>VZTV01111124.1:0-16254 GCA_013400875.1 Anhinga rufa
CCTGTCCTTCTTGAACCTGAGGGGTCAGAACTGGACACTACTCAGCGTCACCAGGGCAGAGTAGAGGGGCAGGATGACCTCCCTCACCCTGCTGGCCACACTCCTTTTAATGCAGCCCAGGACACCATTGGCCTTCTTGGCCCCGAGGGCACAGGGCTGGCTCAGGGTCACTTGCTGTCCACCAGCACTCCCAGGGCCTTCTCAGCAGATCTGCTTTCCAGCAGGTCAGCCCCCAACCTGTACTGGTGCCTGGGGTTGTTCCTCCCCAGGTGCAGGTCCTTGCACTTGTTTTTGTTGAATTTCATTGGGTTCCCCTTAGCCCAGCTCTCCAGCCTGTCCAGGTCTCGTTGGATGGCAGCACACCCTTCTGGTGTATTATTTTGGTTTTTCCTTTCTTGTATGGTAAACCACATGCTCTGTATGCTGTTCCTCTAGTATAAGACAATGGCACTCAGGAAATCTTCACTGTTGTTTTTGGTTGTTGTTTTTTTTTTGGGGGGGGGAGGTGTTTCGATAGCTGCAGGTACTCTTTTATGTTCTAATTATCCTCGCTCCATCCATGTGATAGAAGATAACAGAGTAAGCACGCTACAGATCAGAGCTCTTGGACTTTTCACTGCTGGAGCACTGAAGTCTGGGAATACCAGAAAATTATTCAGAAGTGTGAAAAGGGAAGCTAAGAAGAAAATCTAAGAATAATATAAAAAAAAACTGCAATGTTAAATGCAGAATTTAGTTTGATTAAGAAATGGATAACTGACATTCAAAAAAAAAATTATCACTAGGAGGGGACTTTTTCAGGGATCATTAGTAGGACTGATGCTGTTAAACATTTTGATCAGAAATCAAGAAGAAAATGTAAAATTGCTGTTGATTTTACATGTTTAGACATGCTTATGGGCTAATATTAATGACTATGGCAAGATCTTACTCATCAACAAGGAGGGGCTCATTGCGGGTATGAAGATCAAAGGCAGCCTTGGCTGCAGTGACCATGAGATGGTCAGGTTCAGGATCCTGAGGGCAGGGAGGTGGGTGAAAAGCAAGCTCACAACCATGGGCTTCAGGAGAGCAGACTTTGGCCTCTTCAAATATCTGCTCAGAAGTGTCCTGTGGGATAAAGATCTACAGGAAAGAGGGGCCCAGCTAATCTGGTTAATATTCATGGATGACATCCTCCAAGCTCAAGAGACGTCCATCCTAATGAATAAGAAGTCAGGGGACCCCAGTGCAATGAAGACATGGACATGTTCAAAAGGGTCCAGAGGAGGACCATGAGAATGATCAGAGGGCTGGAACACCCCTCCTGTGAAGAAAGGCTGAGAGAGCTGGGGTTGTTCAGCGTGGGCAAGAGAAGTCTCAGGGAGACCTTACTGTGGCCTTTCAATATGTAAAAAGAACTTATAAGAAAGCCAGGGAAAGACCAAGGACTCTACTGACAGGACAAAGGGCAAGGGATTTAAATTGAAAGAGTAGGTTTAGATTGGACATAAGGAAGAATTTTTTTATGACAAGGGTGGTGAGATACTGGAACAGGTTGCCCAGAGAATTTGTGGATGTGCCATCCCTGGAAGTGTTCAGAGTCAGATTGGATGGGGCTCTGAGCAACCTGATCTAGTGGAAGATATCCCTGCCCATGACAGGTGTTGGAACTAGTTGATCTTTAAAGGTCCCTTCCAACCCAAACCATTCTATGATTCTATAATTCTATGAAAATTCCCAAAGATCCTGGCCAAACTCAAACACAAGAAAGAAGCATAAAGAGGGTGGAAGCAAGGACGGGTGTTATGGTTTCAGCTGGGATAGAGTTAATTTTCTTCACTGTAGCTGGTGTAGTGCTGTGTTTTGGACTTAGTATGAGAATAATACTGATAACACACTGATGTTTTAGTTGTTGCTGGGTAGTGCTGAACTAGTCAAGGACTTTTCCAGCCTCTCATGCTCTGGTGGGTGCACAAGAAGCCGGGAAGGGAGGGGGCACAGCCAAGGGAGCTGATTCAAACTGACCAAAGGGATATTCCATATCATATGACGTCATGCCCAGTATATTAACTTGGGGGGGTTGGCCGGGGCGGGCAGCAATCGCAGCTGGGGANAGTCTTATCAGGGATTTCAGAGAAAACAAGAAGGGTTTCTATAAGTACTTAGGAGACAAAAGGAAGACTAGATAAAATGTGGGCCCGTTGTTTAACAAGATGGGGGACCTGGTTATACGGGACATGGAAAAGGCAGAAGTACCGAACACCACCTTTGTCTCAGTATTTACTAGCAAGAATCCCAGGTCCCAGAGACCAGGGGGAAGGGTTGGAGCAAGAAGGATGTACCCTTGGTAGAATAGGATCAAGTCAGGAAATACTTAAGCTAACTAGACAACACTTAAGCAATATGTCCATGGTCCCTAAGGGGACACACCCCTGAGTGCTGAGGGAGCTGGCAGATGACATTGCAAGGCCACTTTTGATAGTCTTTGATCAATCATGGTAACTGGGAGAAATGCCTGAACACTAGAGGAAAGCAAATGTCACCCTCTTCTTTAAGAAGGGCCAGGGAACTACAGGCCAGTCAGCCTCACCTCAATCCCTGGTAAGGTGATGGAGCAGCAACTCCTGGAAATCATCTCCAGGCATGTTAAGGACAAGAAAATAATGAGGAGTCATCAGCATGGCTTCACCAAGGGGAAGTCATGCTTGACCAACTGGAGAACTACAATGAAGTGACTGCCCTGGTAGATGAGGGGAGAGTGGTGGATACTGTTTACTTGGACTTCAGGAATGTCTTTGACACTTCCTCCCATAAGATTGTCATAGAAAAGCTATTATTGTATGGGCTGATGAGCAGACAGGGAGGTAACTGAAAACTGAATGGCCATTCCCAGAGGGTAGTGAACATGGCACAAAGTCTATTTGGAGGCCAGTGACTAGCAGAGTACTCCAGCGATCAATACTGGGTCCGGTCCTGCTCAACATCTTCATTACTGATCTGGATTGTGAGTCAGAATGTACCCTCAGCAAGTTTGCAGATGACACCAATCTGGGAGGAGTGACCGATACACCAGAGGGACATGCTGCCATTAAGAACGACCTCAACAGGAGGAGAAATGGGCCAACAGGAACCTTATGAGGTACTTTTGCACCTCAGAAAGTGCAAAGTCTTGCACCTGGGGAGGGACAACTCCATGTACCACTATATGCTGGGGACAACCCAACTGGAAAGTGCCTTGGCAGGAAAGGACTTGGGGGTCCTGGTGGACACCAGGTTGAACACCAAGCAGCAATGTGCCCTTGCTGAAAAGAAAGTGAGTGTAATCCTTGGCTGCATTAGACATAGTATTGCCAGCAGGTCTAGGGAGGTGGTCCTTCCCCTTTATTCAGCACTGGTGAGGACACACCTGGAGTACTCTGTCCATTTCTGGGCTCCCTGATACAAGAGGAGACATGGACATACTGGGGAGAGTCCAGTGAGGGCCACAAAGATGTTGAAGGGTCTGGAGCATCTCTCCTATGAGGAATGGCTGAGAGATCTGGGACTGTTCAGCCAGGAGAAGAGTAGTCTCAGGTGGGATCTTATAAATGCATAAAAGTATCTGAAGGGAGGGTGCAAATAAGATGGAGGCAGTCTCTGAATTTTTCAGTGGTGCCCAGTGACAGGACCACAAAAAATGGACACAAACTGTAACACAGGAGGTTCCGTTGAATAACAGGGAACACTTTTTTTACTCTGATGTTGACAAGCACTGGCACAGGTTGCTCAGAGAGGCTGTGGAGTTTCCCTTGCTGGAGATATTCAAAAGCCATCTAGACACAGTTCTGGTCAACTTGCTCTACGGTGTCCCTGCTTGAGCAGGAAGGTTGGACCAAGTGACATCCAGACATCCCTTCCAACCTCAACTATTCTGTGGTTCTCTGATTCTGTGATTCTGTGAAGATCCCAGGATAACTTTACAACAAACATACTCAAAATAGAAGCTAGGCACAACTTTCCGAAAACATAGGCTATTAGCTAGCTGATTAACCCAGACAAGTTGCAGAATTCCCATACTTTGATGTCTCCAAATCAAGGGTATCTAGCCTTTGTGAATCATTAGGTTTTTATTACAACAAGCAGAATGTATTGGTCTAAGAGATGGATCATGGCCTGAAACATGCATCAGTCCAGATGACTAAATGCCTTTTTGACTGTAAAACTCCAATAATAAATTGGAACCAGGCTAAGCAATAGAAGTTTTCCAGAGTGCATCATTATTTTAGGTGGGATTGTGGATGTGGATGCTATACACATTACAAATTCATCCCAGCAGGACAGGTCAGATCAAGTAGCTTTAAGATGCATTCAGCATGTTTAAGATTCAGTGATTTTAGGGATGTAAAGTTCAGGGATAGAGGAGTATAATTCTTAAATATAAACTTAACACCTTGCTTCAGCAACAAAAAATCATAAACATTCCAAACTAGAAACACAATCAGCTTCTTATGACAGAGTCTATTCAATGTCCTGCATTCAGGGTAAAAGAGATTTCTGAGGTTTGCCCTTTCCTCAGACAGAATAATTTGTGTTTGAGGAGAAAAAGTTCATGTCTTGGCTTCTAGAGGAAGAGCTGCACATGGGTGAGAGAATGTATGGGAGATGAATGGATTTAAGTGCAGGACAGGAAGCTAGGTAAAGAAGAGGCTGACACAGGAACAAAAATGCAAAAAGGAGGCTGTTTAGTGACACAACAAATAAGTTTGTAAATATGCATCCATGATCTCAGTATTGGAGGTGTAATACATTAATTCAAACAGGATGTTAGTTAGGTACGAAAAAGAGGAACTTGGGTATTTAGCCATGCAATTTCACTGGCATTACAGAGCTTCTGAAAGCATAGGACAAGGTGTACTGATTTTAAACTAAAAGATGGTAGATTCAGACTAAATATAATGAAGACATTTTTTACAGTGAGGGTGGTGAAACACTGGAACAGGTTGTCTAGAGAGGCGGTAGACGCTCCACCCCTGGAAACATTCCAGGTCAGGTTGGACGGGGCTCTGAGTAACCTGGTCTAGTTGAAGATGTCNTCAATACTGGGTCCGGTCCTGCTCAACATCTTCATTACTGATCTGGATTGTGAGTCAGAATGTACCCTCAGCAAGTTTGCAGATGACACCAATCTGGGAGGAGTGACCGATACACCAGAGGGACATGCTGCCATTAAGAACGACCTCAACAGGAGGAGAAATGGGCCAACAGGAACCTTATGAGGTACTTTTGCACCTCAGAAAGTGCAAAGTCTTGCACCTGGGGAGGGACAACTCCATGTACCACTATATGCTGGGGACAACCCAACTGGAAAGTGCCTTGGCAGGAAAGGACTTGGGGGTCCTGGTGGACACCAGGTTGAACACCAAGCAGCAATGTGCCCTTGCTGAAAAGAAAGTGAGTGTAATCCTTGGCTGCATTAGACATAGTATTGCCAGCAGGTCTAGGGAGGTGGTCCTTCCCCTTTATTCAGCACTGGTGAGGACACACCTGGAGTACTCTGTCCATTTCTGGGCTCCCTGATACAAGAGGAGACATGGACATACTGTGGAGAGTCCAGTGAGGGCCACAAAGATGTTGAAGGGTCTGGAGCATCTCTCCTATGAGGAATGGCTGAGAGATCTGGGACTGTTCAGCCAGGAGAAGAGTAGTCTCAGGTGGGATCTTATAAATGCATAAAAGTATCTGAAGGGAGGGTGCAAATAAGATGGAGGCAGTCTCTGAATTTTTCAGTNTTGCCAGAAACAATGGACACAAACTGTAACACAGGAGGTTCCCTTGAATAACAGGGAACACTTTTTTTACTCTGATGTTGACAAGCACTGGCACAGGTTGCTCAGAGAGGCTGTGGAGTTTCCCTTGCTGGAGATATTCAAAAGCCATCTAGACACAGTTCTGGTCAACTTGCTCTACGGTGTCCCTGCTTGAGCAGGAAGGTTGGACCAAGTGACATCCAGACATCCCTTCCAACCTCAACTATTCTGTGGTTCTCTGATTCTGTGATTCTGTGAAGATCCCAGGATAACTTTACAACAAACATACTCAAAATAGAAGCTAGGCACAACTTTCCGAAAACATAGGCTATTAGCTAGCTGATTAACCCAGACAAGTTGCAGAATTCCCATACTTTGATGTCTCCAAATCAAGGGTATCTAGCCTTTGTGAATCATTAGGTTTTTATTACAACAAGCAGAATGTATTGGTCTAAGAGATGGATCATGGCCTGAAACATGCATCAGTCCAGATGACTAAATGCCTTTTTGACTGTAAAACTCCAATAATAAATTGGAACCAGGCTAAGCAATAGAAGTTTTCCAGAGTGCATCATTATTTTAGGTGGGATTGTGGATGTGGATGCTATACACATTACAAATTCATCCCAGCAGGACAGGTCAGATCAAGTAGCTTTAAGATGCATTCAGCATGTTTAAGATTCAGTGATTTTAGGGATGTAAAGTTCAGGGATAGAGGAGTATAATTCTTAAATATAAACTTAACACCTTGCTTCAGCAACAAAAAATCATAAACATTCCAAACTAGAAACACAATCAGCTTCTTATGACAGAGTCTATTCAATGTCCTGCATTCAGGGTAAAAGAGATTTCTGAGGTTTGCCCTTTCCTCAGACAGAATAATTTGTGTTTGAGGAGAAAAAGTTCATGTCTTGGCTTCTAGAGGAAGAGCTGCACATGGGTGAGAGAATGTATGGGAGATGAATGGATTTAAGTGCAGGACAGGAAGCTAGGTAAAGAAGAGGCTGACACAGGAACAAAAATGCAAAAAGGAGGCTGTTTAGTGACACAACAAATAAGTTTGTAAATATGCATCCATGATCTCAGTATTGGAGGTGTAATACATTAATTCAAACAGGATGTTAGTTAGGTACGAAAAAGAGGAACTTGGGTATTTAGCCATGCAATTTCACTGGCATTACAGAGCTTCTGAAAGCATAGGACAAGGTGTACTGATTTTAAACTAAAAGATGGTAGATTCAGACTAAATATAATGAAGACATTTTTTACAGTGAGGGTGGTGAAACACTGGAACAGGTTGTCTAGAGAGGCGGTAGACGCTCCACCCCTGGAAACATTCCAGGTCAGGTTGGACGGGGCTCTGAGTAACCTGGTCTAGTTGAAGATGTCCCTGCTCACTGCAGGGGTGTGGAAATAGATGACCTTTAAAGGTCCCTTCCAACCCAAGCTATTCTATGATTCTATCAAAGTGGAAAGGTACTCGTGTTAATGAAGAGCAGTACTGAAGTTCTAATGAATACTATAAGTCAAAGAACTTGTATCTCCAAGAGTCACTCTGGACAAGCTCTTTCATCTCACAGCCTTTAAAATCCTTTACTGATTATATTCCTTAGAGTATGACCGAGCAGACAAAAGGATGAGCACAGCAGTGGGACACCTTCAGAAAACAGGAGTACTGTCACTGTTGGCAGGCTCAAGAGAGTGAGTGGTGGAAGTAGGAATAAGATCATGCATCTACTGTGTCTTGGAGAAACATTTCTGAAAATTTATTAAAAAGGCAGGACTGAGTAATGGTTTTTATCTGTAGTGGAGACAGAACTCAGACAACACAAACACCTGATATTTGTAATGGATTAATTTTCAAATATTAATTCTCAGAATTTGAGAGCATTTCAATCTAACATTTTAATTCTGNGAAGGGAGGGTGCAAATAAGATGGAGGCAGTCTCTGAATTTTTCAGTGGTGCCCAGTGACAGGACCACAAAAAATGGACACAAACTGTAACACAGGAGGTTCCCTTGAATAACAGGGAACACTTTTTTTACTCTGATGTTGACAAGCACTGGCACAGGTTGCTCAGAGAGGCTGTGGAGTTTCCCTTGCTGGAGATATTCAAAAGCCATCTAGACACAGTTCTGGTCAACTTGCTCTACGGTGTCCCTGCTTGAGCAGGAAGGTTGGACCAAGTGACATCCAGACATCCCTTCCAACCTCAACTATTCTGTGGTTCTCTGATTCTGTGATTCTGTGAAGATCCCAGGATAACTTTACCACAAACATACTCAAAATAGAAGCTAGGCACAACTTTCCGAAAACATAGGCTATTAGCTAGCTGATTAACCCAGACAAGTTGCAGAATTCCCATACTTTGATGTCTCCAAATCAAGGGTATCTAGCCTTTGTGAATCATTAGGTTTTTATTACAACAAGCAGAATGTATTGGTCTAAGAGATGGATCATGGCCTGAAACATGCATCAGTCCAGATGACTAAATGCCTTTTTGACTGTAAAACTCCAATAATAAATTGGAACCAGGCTAAGCAATAGAAGTTTTCCAGAGTGCATCATTATTTTAGGTGGGATTGTGGATGTGGATGCTATACACATTACAAATTCATCCCAGCAGGACAGGTCAGATCAAGTAGCTTTAAGATGCATTCAGCATGTTTAAGATTCAGTGATTTTAGGGATGTAAAGTTCAGGGATAGAGGAGTATAATTCTTAAATATAAACTTAACACCTTGCTTCAGCAACAAAAAATCATAAACATTCCAAACTAGAAACACAATCAGCTTCTTATGACAGAGTCTATTCAATGTCCTGCATTCAGGGTAAAAGAGATTTCTGAGGTTTGCCCTTTCCTCAGACAGAATAATTTGTGTTTGAGGAGAAAAAGTTCATGTCTTGGCTTCTAGAGGAAGAGCTGCACATGGGTGAGAGAATGTATGGGAGATGAATGGATTTAAGTGCAGGACAGGAAGCTAGGTAAAGAAGAGGCTGACACAGGAACAAAAATGCAAAAAGGAGGCTGTTTAGTGACACAACAAATAAGTTTGTAAATATGCATCCATGATCTCAGTATTGGAGGTGTAATACATTAATTCAAACAGGATGTTTGTTAGGTACGAAAAAGAGGAACTTGGGTATTTAGCCATGCAATTTCACTGGCATTACAGAGCTTCTGAAAGCATAGGACAAGGTGTACTGATTTTAAACTAAAAGATGGTAGATTCAGACTAAATATAATGAAGACATTTTTTACAGTGAGGGTGGTGAAACACTGGAACAGGTTGTCTAGAGAGGCGGTAGACGCTCCACCCCTGGAAACATTCCAGGTCAGGTTGGACGGGGCTCTGAGTAACCTGGTCTAGTTGAAGATGTCCCTGCTCACTGCAGGGGTGTGGAAATAGATGACCTTTAAAGGTCCCTTCCAACCCAAGCTATTCTATGATTCTATCAAAGTGGAAAGGTACTCGTGTTAATGAAGAGCAGTACTGAAGTTCTAATGAATACTATAAGTCAAAGAACTTGTATCTCCAAGAGTCACTCTGGACAAGCTCTTTCATCTCACAGCCTTTAAAATCCTTTACTGATTATATTCCTTAGAGTATGACCGAGCAGACAAAAGGATGAGCACAGCAGTGGGACACCTTCAGAAAACAGGAGTACTGTCACTGTTGGCAGGCTCAAGAGAGTGAGTGGTGGAAGTAGGAATAAGATCATGCATCTACTGTGTCTTGGAGAAACATTTCTGAAAATTTATTAAAAAGGCAGGACTGAGTAATGGTTTTTATCTGTAGTGGAGACAGAACTCAGACAACACAAACACCTGATATTTGTAATGGATTAATTTTCAAATATTAATTCTCAGAATTTGAGAGCATTTCAATCTAACATTTTAATTCTGTTTATGATTGATGGTTGTTGGTTTGAGCTAACATTTCAATAGATTGTTTTATTTTAGGGTCCTAGACCAATCTGTTCCTATTGTTTTAACTACACTAGAACTCCATTAAAATAAATAGTAATTAATTGCAGATAGCAACTCCCTTCAGTGCTATCATACCAAGTGCTGCCATGATTGTACACTTACAACATTGCTCTGGACTTCAGAATACAGTGTTCATGCCATAGCAGAGGATGTACAATGGACTGCCTGAACCCAACATTAATCATTGGTCTAGAAAATTTCAGCTGCAACACAGAATACATCCATGGATTATTGTTCACATATCCAGAGCTCTTGTAAGATTGTCTGGGGTAAGGTCATGAAAAAATCAGATTTTGTGATTCAAGTTACAATAAATGTCTTTTTCAATACATATATGACATTTTTAAAAGCAGAGGGAAATGATTAATGAAAGTTTTTCAGACAAATGGGAGTTCCATTCTTGTGTTCTTATTTAATGTTTTTTCTTCTGTTGGTTTAGTTCCTCAGTGGGGTGAAAATTAACTAAATATTAGTACATTTCATAAAATATAATCACAGAATCACAGAATCACAGAATCACAGAATAGTAGGGTTTGGAAGGGACCTCCAGAGATCATCTTGTCCAGCCCCCCTGCATGAGCAGGCACACCCAGAGCAGGGGGCACAGGACCGCGTCCAGGCAGGGTTTGAATGTCTCCAGGGAAGGAGACTCCACAGCCTCTCTGGGCAGCCTGTGCCACTGCTCTGGCACCCGCACAGGAAAGAAGTTTTTCCTCATATTTAAGTGGAACTTCCTGTGTTCCAACTTGTGCCCATTGTCCCTTGTCCTGTCATTGGGCACCACTGAGAAGAGTCCAGTCCCATCCTCCTGACACACTGCAACTAGTAAAGGGGTGTTAGACAGAAACAAAGGACTTGGATGTACTTTAACAAGCATTAAAAATTTTTTTTCAGCATTCCTAAAATACTTAGAAATTTAAGTCTCATACTGGGTCATCTGCAAGATTTATCTGTGCTCTAAACAGGTAGGATGTGTACCAGCACAGATCACAACAAAATTCAACCTCAGGGTCCAGAATGATCAGAGCCTATTAGGTAGGTTAATACCACACTGAGATAGGCACATTCTTTTCAAATTGAAGACAACTCAATTTTATCAGCCTGTAATACACATGGAGTTGAATCATATTAAAAGTTATGCCCTCGAAAGCCACACTTTCATTTATCTTGCACATGATGCTAAAGCTTCAACTTATATAATGACTTTATCACGTAATCCACCATACTGAACGCTGCTGATATAGCCTTAATTTACCAGAAGGTAACTTGATAGCCAGCCTTACATCTGGATTAATTTCATCCAACATTAGAATTTTAAGGAGCTGTCTTTGTTGTTTATCTTAGACCTTGCTTAGAGTAAATGCAAAGAGAAGTATGCTTTGAAAATAATTTAGATCTTAGATGTCTCTGGAGGTATACTTTTCTCTCTGATGACACATGAGTTGATTTGAAACAACCAGACTCATAATTTTAACCCTTCAGTTAATGTCTAAATGTAAAATGAATTGGACTCTTAATTTTCACTTACTCGTATGTGCAAAGCTGCCAAGGGCTTCACACTATCCCATGGCTAATTAAATGGTCAGAAACCTTTTAAGGTAAATCCCTCAAAGTTCTTTAACTCCTTTCTCAAGCTAGGCAAAGAACACCTTTCACACTGGTGCAATTTTAGCCCTCTATCTGCTAACCATTCCTTGGCACTTGCATAGGGCTCAATAGGGAAAGTAAACAAAATGTCAATGAAAAAGAAAAAAGTTTGAAATGTTCTATTCAGTTCCTGATGGGTGATGAAAAGATATTATCAAGCTAAAGTCCCTCTAAAATACTTGCAATTATGTTTGAAATCTGTTAGAGACAGTTCCTGTGGGCAACAGACCTGTCTCCATGTGCTTCCAATTCTTTGTCTTGCTTCTAAGGTTTCTATCAAACATGTTGTAGATGACATCAGCAAAAGCTACAGGTCAGTGATTCGCTGGAATGAACAACAATAAATATTTTGTATTTGTCTTCACTAAACATAGTTGAGGACTACGACAAAACTTTCCTGATTTCAAAGATGGAATCTGTGATCAAAAAAAAACCAATGAAAGATAGGGAAATGTGCCCAATGAATGAATAGCATGATGAAATGTAAGAATCAGACAGAACATGAGCTTTTTCCCAGATCTGAAGAAGGTTTGACCACGTGTGGTGGTTAAACCCCGCAGACAGCTGAACACCACACAGCCGTTCGCTCACTCGCCCTAGTGGAATGGGGGAGAGAATCGGGAAAAAAAAAAAAGGTAAAACTCATGGGTTGAGATACAGACAATTTAATAGGACAGAAAAGGAAGGGAAAATAATATTAATGATAAAAGAATATAAAAAACAAGTGATGCATAATGCAATTGCTCACCACCCACTGACCGATGCCCAACCTGTCCCCAAGCAGCAGCTGTGCCCCTGCAGCCAACCTCCCTATTTTTTGTTCAGCGTGGCATCATATGGTATGGAATATCCCTTTGGCCAGTTTGGGTCAGCTGTTCTGGTTGTGTCCCCTCCCGGCTTCTTGTGTATCTCCAGCCTCCTTGCTGGCAGGGTAATATGAGAAGCTGAAAAGTCCTTGACTAAGTTTAAGAACTGCACAACAACAACTAAAACATCAGTGTGTTACCAACCTTATTATCATCTTAAATCCATTATACCAGCTACTATGAAGAAAAATAACTCTAACCCCGATGAAACCAGGACACCACAATACAATGATTTTTTTTTCAAGAATTTTTTGTATCTTTTTTTCTTAAGAACTTGATTTCATTTAAGTATGAAACAAAAAAATTTAAACCTTCAATATTTCACACAAAAAGGAAATCTTGTTATTCATCTGACACTGAACACCATATATATATCCAAACAAAAATCACGGTCTTTTCAACCCCCAGACAGTTTTGATATTATCATAATGAAGGTATGAAAATTACATTAATTTTGGATATTTCCTCTATCAGGCCTACACATTGTTGTGTCAAAAATCTTCTTTATGGGCAAAGAAGAAACACATCTTAGACATATATAAAGCCAATAAATTATTGTCAGTCTAATTGTTATTAGTCCAGATCTAATTTACAGAAAAAAAAGAATGATGCAGTTAAAATTGTTATACATACTCTATTTAATTTCTACCATTATTCCTGGGCTTACAATCATCCTGTCACTGCTCCTCTGGATCCTAGGGTCAGTGGTTTTATTCTGGTGGTGTTGATGAGGGTGCTATGGCTAGTCATCAGCACCCAGAGTCTCTCACTGGGAGTAATATGATAGTGATGGGGTTTTTTCACTCCAGGATCCACCTGGCACAATTTTTATATATTTTGTACTGCATGTTTATACCTTTGCTCTCTCCATTGATCTACAGCTCCAGGTTACATCTGGGTTTACTATATATGGTGCCTTTTATGTGTTAAGACATTACTTCTATATTCTCTTTGTTAGCCCTAAACCCAGTTTTGTCCAGCTTCATGTCTGCATTTCTTTAACTGACCACTGGTGAGTTGTTTATATCTGTGAGGTCTCCAATGCCAAGTCTTTGCCCAATCCCTTAACACCCCATGCCTGCCCTCCTCTCTGCTGCATTCTGTATCTCCACTTCTCAAAGCCTCTGCTATTTTACAAGGCCTGCATTTCTCTACACAACATCATTGTGTTAGTCATAACTAATGCATTCTACATAGAATAATTGCTTGTTATTTTCCCTGTATAAAACTCTGGCTTGATTCATGATAAACAAAAGTAAATCAAATTAATTATAGACAGCTGATTAATTAGAGAAATTGTTGCCACAGATAAACCAAGTAAATCAAAGCTAGTCAAGAAAGGTTCAGACAGAGCAGCACTGACAAGCCTCAGTCCTGAGGCCTTGAAAACTCAGTATAAAGCTTATGACCTCTTACTGTCAATGGCAATACCTCATTACAGGATTATACAGTAAAAATGTAGTCAATAAAGATTCTTCTGAGAACATTTCTTAGGAAGACATAACTTGGGCATTGTGTATTGCCCTCCAGAGAAACCTGTTATTTCTATAGAGCAATATAACTGCTTAATGTTTAGCCCAAGAAATTTAGCCACTTAAACTAGGCAATCTTCCCTGCAGATTTAAATGAAGCTCAAAATAAAGTTTAGCTAACAGCTTGTCTCCAATCCCTCTGCTATTAATTTAGCTTTCTATGCGGTCTTTTGTCTCGCATGTGATTCTTGTGTTGCCACTTTACCTATAACGTGGCTGGACTGTTAGTGTTTTGGCAATGCCCATAACACTCAGCAGAATTTCCCAGTTTTCTCTGCTTTTAAACAGTACCAAATGCTTCATTACTCCTGGTTACAGTTGCCTTTCTGCCAGCAGGTTTCAGAATTACAATATATCTCCTGCAAACATCCAGCAACCCTCTTCATCAATGATTATCATTAGATCATCCATATGGGCTTTGAGTGGAGCTGCTTTATACCTGTGGCCACCAGTCAAGGTACTGTGGTCCATACACTGGTTCCATTCCAGTTTTCCTTCCATTAAAATTCATTCCATGAGCAAAAATAATTGTGAAGTTAATCTTTTTTACAAATTCTTTGTCTTAGTGGTGGTACACTCTTGAAGCTGAAAGTGTCGACGTCACATATTGAAAGAGAGGTACACAAAATATGCATATTTCTCTTCTGAAAAAAAATTCTCAAGTATGAACATTCTGTGTTAATCTGTATATTATTTTCACTTTTTTTTTTTTAAATGCACTGTAGACTTAGACAAGTAACAATTTATTACTGTTTAAAAATGTACATAATGGCAGCTGAGCCACAGTAACTACCTAAGTGAAAACACTTAGCCTTAGAGAAAAACTGAGTTTAGCAATGGAAGATAATTTTGCTATGCTATATTCCATTCCTTCCCTTGTCCTGTTTTGCTGCCTAATGGCCAGCAAATGGGGAGTTTTCAAAACTCAACTATTGTGAGAAAACTGTGATTAGTGAGGTAACTTGTTCCTTTGGTATGAATTCCAGGAACTTTTGGTTCAAATGGCCTCACCATCTCCCAGATCTGGAAGCCAAGTAGAATATCAGTTTAGGAAAATTATGCTAGACACCAAGGCAACAGAAATGGACTACTCAGTGTAAACCCTAGTCTCCATAATCTGTGGAGTCTAGATAGATATTTAGCTGATCAAACTTAGGTGTCTACCTTAAGATAAACAGTCTAGTTGTCTAAATCCACTGACCAAACTGTCTAGAGCTCTACTGACTACAATAAAAGCTTAAACACTCATCAGACTCTCTTAGAAAATAAACATAATACCTGAAGACACTAACATGTAGAAACCTAAATTTATTTGATGTCATCTCAAACTACAATCCATTCTTACTGCCTTATGTCACAGAAACTTGGTTGAAGAGTATTTTGCATTTTTGTGTATTTATATCGAAAGTTAAAACTGCCTCCCCCCAATTCCATACTGACAATCATTATCATCAGAATACTAATTTGTTCAAGAAGACGGATAGTTTCTAGAAAATTAGCTAATGCTTTTTACTTCCTCTTCTGTTTCTAAGGATGTAACCGTAGGAAAAGGAGGAATGACCAAACTAACATTATAATTTGGTTAATTCTATTGGCTGAAGCAGACTCAGAGAGTGCAGGGTACTCAAACTGAATTTAGAGCCAAATGTAATATTAAAGTTTCATGAGAAAAATCTTCAGCCTTGCTGCTTTGCTTCTTTAAGCCTTACACACCTAGAAAGAGGGATCTAAGTGTTGTTCTTAACTGAGAATTCAAACTTCTTCAAATATGATTGCAGCTTCCAAATACTAGTCTTGCACAAAGCCAGCATTGGCAGTACTCATTTTCCATCTCAGTACTAACCAACTCACAGTATACCCACTTCATTTACATTAAGAATGGAAAAAGAAAACCAGTTCATATCCGTGCTCAGTTTAGTAAAGGACTCAAAGGAAACACATCAGAAGGCAAGAGAAAAATTGTTTTTCATTTCTGTCCTAAAGTTGTTAGAAAAACCACAAAATTTAGCCACATATGAAAAATATATATATATATCTAATACATGTTATAGCCTTACTTTATAGAAGTCATTTCAAAAAACTTAATCTTAGTGATAATGGCACAGGGAATTTTCTGACTGGTATACTGCAGCCATCAGACAAAGAGAGACTTCTACAGAAATCACAAAAGGACAATTACCTAGCTGGTTTTCAAGTGGGAAGCATTTTACATATATTTACCTTAACACTTCAAACATTTCAAGCCATCTTCATAAATCTTTTTCCAGCATCACAGTGGTCAATAAAACTAAATATGACCTTGTGCAAAATGTGCTAGATTTTAATTACAATGGGGTTATGAGTCAGATTAGGGTTAAACGTATTATGCTGTCACCCAATATGTCAAAGCTGGCAAACATAGCAATGCTTGGCCCGCAGCTCTTTTACTTTTTTTTTTTTTTTCTGTCGT
>VZTV01111125.1:5576-20909 GCA_013400875.1 Anhinga rufa
GCCGGGCGGCGGCGAGGGCGGCGGCAGGCCGGGCGCCGGGCCCCCCCTCAGGAAGGACGGCACGAACTCGGCGGCGTGGACGTTGGGCACGAAGGGCTTGGCGTTGACGTTCAGCTGCCGGCTGAAGGCCGCCCCGAGCAGCTCCTGCTGGGCCTCGGCCTCCGCGGCCGGCGGGGCGGACCCCGGGCCGGCGCCGCTGCCCGGCTCGATATCCGCCTGATCCCAGCAGTCGGGAGCCGAGTCGCTGCTGCTCCCGCTGCCGCTCCCGTTCGCCTCCATTTTGTGGCTGCCCCACAAGCCTCTGCGGCCCCGAAGCGTCTCCCAGCGTCCGGGGTAAGGGGGAAGCCGGCGGCGGCACCGACTCAGCACTCGCTCCGCCGATTCCGCGTGTACTCCGCCGCCCCGACGCGAGCGCAGTGCGGCCTCCCGGCGCTCCCCTGCGCCCTCCCCGCCGCCATTTTAGTAGTTCGCAGCTCCGCGGGGCCTCGCCCCACAGTGCGGCCGAGGCGAGGCGCGGGAACTGCGGCGTCCGTCATGGCTTGCGCGAGCCCCTCTGCCCGCCTCCCCGGAGGAGATGGGAAATGTAGTTGTCTGCGGTTTCTGCGCATTAAGAAACTACAATTCCTGTCAGCCCTTGCGCTCGCCCGTCGTTTCTGCCGCCTCCGCCTCCAATTTCGGGGGGGGAGACGGGACATGTAGTTGGCGCGAACGCCTCCGGCGGGACGGCAGCCACCCGTCCCGGCAGGCCAGGCGCCAGCGTTCCCTCGGGCGACGCTTGTGTCTTGCCCCGCAGGTCTCTGGGAAGCGCAGTCCGCAGAGGCTGCGAGGGGGCAGCGCAGCCGGCTGCCCGCTCTCCCTTCCCTCGTTCCACACGAGGGTCGTTTCGGGCGGCGGCGGGGAGCAGCCGCGTGGGACGCTGCCTCGCCGGGGGAGATGGGCCTGTCGCGGGCGGTGCCAGGGGCCGCCTGCGCCCTCGCCGCCGGAGCGCCGGCCCGGCCCGCGGGGGTGCGCGGAGGAGAGCGGGCCTGAGGAGAGGGGTGTCACCGCACCGGGTTTCCCGCCTCCCTTAAGGACTCAGCGTCTGGAGTCGGGTGAAGACGTGCCCGTTTTAGCTTTTATCTATGCAAAATTGGACCTACCTAGTCCTAGAAAGCATAGGTGCAGAGTGGCAGTACAGTGAGGGCACCTGCGTTGGGTCAGTAAGCCGCAGCTAAATAGATTTGTGAGCACACTTGTGTTTCTGTATGTGTCCAGGTGTAAGTTGACAGGATGTGTTAAAAGTTCCAATTTTGGCAATTCTACAGCACACCTCGACTTGGTTATTACCATTAAACCCCCCAATCCGCCCCGCAGTTAAGCCAAATTCAGTAGGATTTGTCAAGTACTGTGGCCCTTAACTGGTAAGACTATTAGAACTTCTCAAAAAAAAACCCTAAAACAAACCAAACCAAACCAAAATTAAGAAACCCGAAAAACATTGCTTGAAGTTAAGTGTATTTGGAGGAGATGGGGACGAAGAGAGGGGAAACAAGTAGATTTTGCATATGTCTGTGGCAGTATTTAGTCTTGGAAGGTTCAGCATAAGCATTTTTAACTATCCAAAGCCAGTGCTTGGGAGAAGGGAGTTTCTTGGAGTGCTCACGTGTGAGGACTGAGTCATCTGCAGCATTATTTATATTAGAACACTGTAGGGCAGGTTATGGAGTTGTTTTGAAAGCAGACAGGCTTAGAACTAAAATGTAAAGTTCTCCGTTCAGTACAAAATCTGGTGCAGTTTTGGTTGGAGAACTACACAAACTCTCCTGAAGTGGCATTTACATAACATAATCCTGACACTAGAACCAGATGGTTTCTGTCTGCACACCAGCAGCAACATGTATGCCCTTGACAAGCAAAAAATTCTACGTGGCAGGTAATGCACACGTGTTAATGGAAAAATGTGCTTCCAGCTGATCATGTTCAGGAAAAACACTAGTGCACAGGGCAGCACTTATAAAAGTAAAAAAAAAATCCCCACCAACACCACAGATAATTAATTTTGAAAGAAAAAAATGTAATTCACAATGAAAGACTATATACCTCTGCTAAGTGGAAGTCTTCAAGCGCCAAGAGCTTACCCTCACCAGAGCCTAAAGAATGAGTTTTAAAGACCTTGGAAAGCCACTCTCTGGTTATTCTCTGGTGCAGAGTTCCTTTCCAGTTTTCAGACACATGTTGCCAGGGCCTCTATCAGTCAAAGTTGAGTATAATCAAGCAATATTCTCACCTGTGTCACTGTTGTGTTGTGGTTTAACCCAGCAGGCAGCTAAATACCACACAGCCCTTCGCTCGCTCCTCTCCGGTGGGATGGGGGAGAGAATTGGAAAAAGAGTAAAACTTGTGGGTTGAGATAAAGACAATTTAATAGGACAAAAAAGGAAGGGAAAATAATAATAATAATGATAAAAGAATATACAGAGCAAGTGATGCACAATGCGATTGCTCACCACCTGCTGACAGATGCCCAACCGGTTCCAGAGCAGTGGCCACCCCCTCACCGCCAGGCCAACTCTCCCCAGTTTTTTTGTTCAGCATGACATCATATGGTATGGAATATCCCTCTGGCCAGTTTGGGTTAGTTGTCGTGGCTGTGTCTCCTCCCAGCTTCTTGTGCACCTCCAAGACGCCTTGCTGGCAGGGCAGTATGAGAAGCTGAAAAGTCCTTGACTTGGTGTAAGCACTGCTCAGCAACAACTAAAACATCAGTGTGTTATCAACATTATTCTCATCCTAAATCCAAAACACAGCACTATACCAGCTACTAGGAAGAAAATTAGCTTTATCCCAGCCAAAACAAGGACATATTGTAATATTTAGAATTTTGTTAAACTACAAGTAAGTTTCTCAGCTGTGCATGGCAATCATGTTTCTATTTAAAACAAGGTCATATGCAGTCCCACTGAAGGCTGGGATAGAAGCAGGAATAGGATATGATCTTTATTTTTATCATGGGGAATGGAGGAAGCAGTTAGAAGTAAAGCTACAGGAGCAAGGAAGAAGTTTACTGAGTGGCTAGTATCATAAGGAACACCTAAATATAGCACTCTCCACTTACTGAAGGCTTGTTTGGGTTTGTTTTTGGTGTTTTGGTTTGTTGTTTTGGTTTGTTTTGGTTTTAATACTATCCATTGCTTTTTAGGTGACATTTATTAACCAGTAGGAATCTGATACATTTAATTTAGTATGGAAACAAGGTAACATCATTTGGAACAAAAGAGCTCATGGGTTACTACTGTTGAATAATAGATAAAAATCCAGTGGAAACCAAGCTTCATGAATTCTGCTGACAGAGTGGCTTGTTATTGTACACTTTTTACCGTCATTATGAGCATTTAATAGCTCAGGTTTAGAATGAGTGCAATGCCGTACTGCAAGCTTGTCTTTTGTTTGAGCCTTGACACAGCCTACAAGTCAGCAAAGGCTTAACTGGAGGCAGGTGCTATATTTTCAGAGCAATTAGGACTTACCTTAAGATTACCAGCACACAAAACATTTAGACAGCAATTCTCACATACACTTTGGCATTCCTTAAAAAGGCTTCTTGAAGGTTTTTGAAATGGAGCTTCATTCTGTCAGCTCCCAAAGTACTGAGTTGTGTTAATTTTTTCTTTTTTGGGGGTATAGGGAGTGGAGCCAAATATGTGTATGGAAGTGTGTATTGCCACTGATTTCAGGGGAAAAGAATTACTTGTGTTATCCAGCATTCCTTCCTTCCTTGACAGATACTTGCTAGGATATAAACAATTAGTCCACAGAATTTCAGAAGATGCCAGATGTCCTTCAGAGTGTACAAACCTGTTTGGCAGGCTGTGTCACACATAGGAATTGTGTAAACTCAAACACTAAATTTTTAACAGGGCTAGTAGTTTGTCTTTCCACTTACAAACAGTTGGTAGTCAAAACAAAACCAAAGTGGAATCATGATAATTTTACTGACAAAATATCTACTGGCATGTAAATGGTCATGTTCTCTTGAGGTTTGAAAGCATTATAAAAGCTTTTCTTGTTTAAATCTCATTTGCATCAAAATGTTTAGAATAAATATACTAGCTCTTCATTTAATAACTACTAAAAAGCTTTTCTTATTGAGACCCACCCATATAAATCCATCATCACATCGTGACTGACTTAAACTATCAAAGCACTGCTTAGAAAAGAAAAGGCTGGACCACCTCAGCGTTAACATGTGGGGACTGGAGTGCAGTCACAGTTCTACTCGTCCTTGCACTGCCTTCTAGCTCCTGTTAGACCCTTTGCTGAGTCAGTTTATCTCACTAAATTTAGCTACAGAATAATCCATTTTCTTTTTCCTCCCGGGTTACTGAGATGAATCAACTCTTAAGAGGTGTTTGACAAATGTCAGAGCTGGTATAAAGTAAGAATGGGGACCAGGACTTCTTTTTTAGTGAGAGCAAGCTATTCACATATTAAACTATCTCAGGGTAGCTTCATCACTACTTTGCAGCCTGTGATAAGTCAATCCTATAGCAGTGAAATGGAGGTCCTCATGATATTAGGAATAGTATTCTGTACTTCAGTAGTAACTTTCATCCAAGGTTCTCACAAGCACTTTACACCCTAGTGGATATACCTATGAAATACCAATGTTTTAGTTATGTAAACTGAAGCAGAAAAGAAAGATATATTTTGCTAGAAGGCTTCAAACAGGTTAACAGCTTGAAGCGGTTAACAGCTCACCACCAACAGGCAAGCTTATTAAACTCCACAAAATAGTAGCAGTCTTAGGGGGAAGGAGAGTGGTTTTAGGGTGCTGGGTTATGAGTGAATTGACTCAGTTTACCTTGAGATCAGATAAGTTCCTGAGCTGCTGCAAAATAGGAAAGGAAGGGTTTAGCTGAGATTGGGAGGAACAGGAAAGGACTAAGACTTCCCTTTCTGGTGTGGCAGCAAGCTGAAATTCAACTGACGCACTGTGAGCCATGCCCTGAAATTTAAAGGTATTCAAATATGTACATTAGTTATGCACTCAAATGAGTAGCCTGATATTTAGAATTGCTTTGAAGTCAGAACGAGCCTTTAAAAACAAAGCCAAAAGAATGAGTTATTTACCCAGGAAGAAGAAAAGACAAGAGTTACAAGGTAAATTATTAAAAGAAAAATATAGGAAACTGCTCTGCTATGAAAGTGCCATTCTAGAAGCGTAGCTCTTTATCTGAGGCTTATGTGAAGGAACAATCTCAAAAGACATTGTAGAAATTACGTTTTGCATTACTTAGAAGAAGCAGGTGGAGTTAAATGAGTCCAGAAGGTTTTTTTGTGGGAAACATTAATTAAGGCCGTACCTAAGTACAAGTGATATACCTCTCTTGAAGGAAGGCTGTGTAAGAGTTTGCCTAAATACCTTTCATAATATTACTAAGGCCTGACACAGAACAGAAAATATTGAACTAGTTTAAGTTGATTAGGTGCCAGGAGATTATAAATTAATATTCTTAAACTCTGGCAAATTTTCTTTTCAGGTAGTCTGTAGAGATGCAGTTGAGAACTAGAGAACAAGAAACACACTATGTTTCAGCATGTTGGCTTTTCCAAGAGCCAAGTCTATCCTGAGTGTAGGTGAATTATAAAGAGGCTTTTATATTTTCACAAGACCATGTATAATCCAAACTAAGATGCCTTGACCTGAAACATCTTTTCACTGATTTATTTGTTCTAACTCTGCTATTTAACAAATGCTCTTTCTGACCTATTACTCTCCCTCTGCTGGACACTCACATAATTGCTGCATTTGTGTGACAATGTATTTTAAGGTACTTGATTGGAAGGGATTCAAATAAAAGTCTTCTTTGGTTTTCCAAATGTAGCACCATAGCATAAGCTCTCTTCCACAGTCCAGTTGTAGAATTACTCCAAGCTCGAAAAGGGGCATCCTTAAAGGAATTTAGCAACTTAAATGTTACACATTTCATTGTGGGTTGGCGATGGATATTTCTGAGCTGGATTCTTCTTACTGAGGTCTCCAATCTAGAGTTAAAGCCTTTCCTTTGGAGCAGTTAAAGCATATACTGAAAGCTTCAAAAAGGGCATGAAATTAATTGGTTTTACTTCAGATAGCAAAAGAAATACATAGATACATACACCAGAATACCAGTTTACAATTCTCTGTGTCCATCTCCTTACCTCTCAAATACTTAATATGCTCAGCTCATTATTTTCCAAGGTAGTGTCTCTCACTTTTGTATATCTGGCTTGTATCTCTCTAGAAATAAAGACTGAAAGTCTTCTTTTTCACAAGTGTCATCCCTTTTTTTCAGGTGACTTTAGTTGGAGGCTCAGAGTTCTCAGCTGTGTGTTCTATTGCTTAGTTAGCCTGTTGTTTAGATTTGAAAATCTGTAAGTTGGGTGCTAGCTTGTTCTTTGTTCAATGTGCCTCTCTTTGAATGCACAGTCATTGCAGTTCACTCCTTAGAATTTCTTCTGTGGTTTTGATACCATGAGCCTCCAGACTGAGAAAGAGTAGGGGGACGGTGGTTTAGATAAGTAGTTTAGCTATCAAAACTATTTGTTATGTGTTTGGGTGTTTTCTATCAAAGCTCAAAATAAACAAAGATGGGGGTTTAGGTGTGCACATTGTGAAGTATCTGTACGTAGTTTATAAACCTTATGACAGTTGAAAATGTTGTAAACAGCAGAAAGATTGCTTAATGTGGAAGGAATGTGCTGAGCAAAGAATGTGCATCCAAGGAAGGGAAGAATGAGATCACTTTAACAATGTACACAGTGACTGAGTTAGGATTGGAAAGGTTAGAGACAGGAGGGAATCTCTTCTGAAGAAAGGAAGAGACTCCGTGGTTTTAGAAAGCCAGGTGTAGGATTGGTGGGAGTCAGTAAAGTTAACTGCATCATGTCAGTTAAGATACTGAAGCAGCTGAAAATAAATGCTGTTAAGTACAATCCAGACCTCTGTTCAACTGTTCTTACGCTTTCATCTTGATTAGCAACATTTTGATTAAAAAATTAACCTTCTGCTTTGTTAGAGTAAATTTGTTTTGACCTATAAATCTGTTGGATGTGGAAAGTAAATATTACAAGCCTAAGATACATAGATTCTCTGGAAGTGATAAATGGAAACTGAGGATATTTTTGTTCCCTGTGACCTGAGACAAATTTGAGAGTCTCAGGGGCTGGGATGCTGAGTTGACTGAGCAACAATTGTAACTTCTAAGTGCCAGATCCTCAGGAGATTTCTTCCACTGGCTGTAAGCTAGTATTGTTCTAGTAGGAGACAAGTAACAGAGAGAATTTGTAATTCTGGATACCATCGAATGTCAGTCTTGTAGCTTGATATAGAGGTAAAAAAATGCAGAAAAGGTGGCTAGCATTTAAAGTAGGGCTTACAGTCTAACACAGATGCACAAGGCTAGTCCCCACTATCAAACAGAATTCAGCTGTACCTCATATGATTTTTTTAGATTGTGTGAATAAAGAATGTTTTTGTGAGAAAAAGAAAATGTTGAACTTGGCACCAAAAATATCAATACAGGATGTTAATGCAGGGTATGTAACATGCTGTTTATTTGCACCCTTGCTTATTGCAGTGACTCTCTGACATGGAAAAGCTGAGTTGCCATGTTCACTGTTGGGTTCTATAACATCTCTAGGCCAGACCTCCTGCCTTATACATGTGGTAAGAGTTTTATAATGCTTGTGTTTCGTATGGAAAGTTTTACACACTGGCTATCTGTCTCCAGGGAGGTGGGAATAGAAAACTAGTTCCATGTGGGATTTTCATGTATTTTTCTTTCCCCTTAATTCTCCAGAATTCCAGCTGAGAGAGCATTTTGCCCATTAGAGATCCCTTAAGATTTTAGTTTCAGTAATGAGTAAAGCAAAATGGCATTATTGTTATGAAGAAAGAATAACAGTGTCATGAGATTTTTAAACCTGTTCTTCTATAGCTAGTTAATATATTGACATTGTTGCAGAAAATAATTACTTCATTGTGAAATAGTGAGCTTGTTTCTAAACAGGCCTAATTACTCCAGAATTATTCTGATCCAGTATTTTTATTCCAGAGAAGGCAATTTGCATGGGGAATTATTCTGGAATAGGGATGGCTAAATCAATTACAATTTCCCTCCTATCTTGAGAGGGAGCACATATTGACACTATGATGCTATACATAGGGACCTGAAATAAAGTAACTGTGTGTGACCTAAACTTGTCCACAAACACTGAATGGCTAGAGAATTTGGTTAACATTATCAGAAGAAAAATTACTGTTAGACTTTAATGTATGCCAAGCACTTCACGTCATTCGTAGGTGTTCATGCACATTTATTTTTGTTTTAACTCCACTGCTCCTGTTGGCATTATACCACTGATTAGTTTTAGTTTGTTTTGTCCATCTGCAAAGTCACTAAAATAGTAGTATGTGGGAGATTATTTTTCCAACACAAAATGTAAGTGCTTACATTAAGAAATGAAGAAAAAAATTAAGTTTACATTCTGTAAAAACGATTGTGCCAACATAAAAATGTCACTGGCATTCTAACAAGTATTAGCTGAATCCAAACTTTCTTGCACAACTATTGTTTTACGCATTGTCCTTAGTAGTTACATAACTATGTTGGCACATGTGGAACGTCAGACAAATGAAAAGGTATCTTCTTTCTTAATCTTTCCCATAACTTGGTTCCTAGCCAAGTAAACTTTGAATGTAGTAAGGGATACAGAAGTTGTATGAAATTTAGTTGACAGTGTTTATACTATTGTTATTTTAATTACTATTTTTAAGGAACATTTTTTTCTTCAGTTGTTTTCTTCTTTAATCTTTTTTTGGAAATACCAGATGTAGCTACAGCAACATCACTCTTTTCAAAGCAGTGGTCTAATTAAAATGTGCTGAGCCAAACAGGCAAAATCCACATTGTTCTTGATTTTACACTGCGCCCAAATGACATTAAACAATATTGTGTCTAAAAAGAGAATTGTTCTGTGCTTGTAATGAACACAATGAATCCTTTAATAACCCCTTTCTTTTGTTCATTAGCAGTGTGTACCCCGTTCCTAGAACAGCTTATGTCCTCCCAGCCATACAGTTAAAACGTACATTTAACAATCTACGGATTTCTGAAAACAACTGCTTCAGAAAGTGTTAATGCTTTTTTTAGGAGATGATTGTCTGTAAGACTGCTGTTCCTTGAAGTGCAGTAACTTTTGGGAAGTGGTGGGGTTTTTATATGTACATTGATCTCACAACTTTTTAGGATTGTTGTGGTGAGGTGATTTGTAAGTGACTTTTTTTCTTTGGATTTTTTCTGTAAATAGCTTTAGAGAATTGGAGAGGACTCAGACCAAGCCTGTGCTATAAGACTTGACAGTGTAGGTCAATTGCCTTAGTGAGTGGAAAAAAAATTACATGTGCTACCCGGAAGAGCTGTGCCAGCACAAAATGACCAATGTAGAAGCAACTACAAATCCAGAATTCCTTTGTCAGCCTAGCTAATGTTGTTTGTGAAGGGAATGTAACAGTCGTAGCAGAAAACCCTCTTTCTCTCAGTAAGTGCAATGTAATTATGCCAGCAGAATTTCTGAAGTACAGTCAGGAAAAAAAGCTAGCACGAGGATGAACAGAGAAACCCCAAATCAGTGTCAGAACAAGGCTTTGTTGTTGCAGTTATTATGTGGTAGATAGACCTGAAGCTACTGTGAGAAATTGATTTCAATATTTATGTTTAATTATTGACATAATAGTATTACTTTCTTTGGTTTTCCATTCAGAATTTTCATTTTATTATTTCAGTGTTGAAACTCAAAATAACTTTTTTCAAATTAAATAGTGAAAGATAAAATTCTTCTTACCTTTTTCAGGTACCTAATTTCTGTCACATAAGTAATACTAACTTAACACATTAAAAAATGGGCACCGAGAAGGAATTCTGGAAGTTGTAGGCCTCTCCAGATGTTTAAGGAAACCAACAGTCAAATTTGGGTTCATGGCAGGAAATGCTCTCGCTGGATGCTCAGTGCTTGGTATGCCCATATTCTGCCAAAGTGACGTGTTAACTCTAGGTCTTCTCTGCAAGCACGTGTGGGTGTGACGTAGATTTGAAGTTCAGAGAGGAGTTGTCAGTGGTTGATAATCACATTACAAGAGCAAAGAAGGGTGTTTCATACTGGTCTTAATAAATTGTCCCTGGGTGTCACTCTTGAGTCAGACTGAAACATTTTAGAAGCAAATCTGAGAATTGTTTTTGCTTTTTTTTTCTGTTGTTTCTGCAGTTGACAGTTTTCTTCTTAAATTTATTTCCCATTACACTCCATAATGATGTCAACTCCTGCAGGCCAGCTTAACTTGTCTGAATTATATTATCCTTGGAGGATATCTTGGGGGGTTTTTGAACTTAAGTTACAGTAATGTAACTGCAGAAATACCTCCTTGGCAACACCGTGTGGATTTACAGTTAAACAACCAATTACTATATTTGATAAATCCTTTCTTATTTTGTACAACCTTACTAATTTCTGTCATCCTTTTGGAGCAAAATCAAATGACAAGGAGAAAGCATTTATTAGTATCAACATGTAACTCTATGTGGAAAGCCAATGCAAGCCCTGTAAATCCCATGACTGAAAAAAAAAAGCTGAAATGTAACTTCACTGGTTCACTTATTTACCAGTAAATATTGCATATTATACATGTAATATGTATATTAGATATACAATAATATATGTATTATTCCCTAAAGGTAAATATCACTGTAGGAGAACTGTTGGTATCCAGTAATTTCAGACATTTTTTTTGTGTGTGTGTGCACAGTCTACATATAACAAAATAGTGTTCCGCTTAGAGGATTTAATGTGTATTATACATGGCAATGGATAAATTATTAATATAACATAACTACAGTTTCTAAGTAACAATATCCTTATCTTAATGTCACTTAATGTGTTTATTCTTAATGATTCTGTTTTTTTATTTCATTGGATGGCTGAATCCAATAATCTACTTTATAGACAGCTTCTGAATTCAGGTATTAACATCTCTCATATTAAAGTCAGTTTGTATAGCACACTTCTCCCAACAAAGTGCTTAAAAGTTTGTTTGTTTGTTTAATATTAACTTCCTCCTCTCAAAATTACTCAAAAATGAAGGTTGCACGAGAATCTTGTTAGATAGAAAATGTCTTCCTTACTCCTGTAGCACATAATTTCCCCAAATCTTTTTTATTGCAAGTGCCATCACCCATCTACATAATAACTAGCAAATAAATTTTCTGTGCACTGCACCAAATAATCACCTGTTGAGTGAGTTAGGTTTTTCTGGCACAGTTTGACACTTGTTTTTGAGAGCGAACAACACAGTATTTTACTGAGTTGAGAAACAGTTATGTTGGATTAATTTCTGCTTTGAGAATCAATATTTGTAGTATGCTCTTTAGAGGTATGGGCAGATAACAAATGGTCCCCAGAAACGTGATTTCAAAACTGCTCTATCGATACCTGTCTTCAGAAGTTCTGGGGAATCTCAGGTAGTCAGTGAAAACAGCAGGTGAACCACAGGACTTAGATTTTTGAAATAATATGTGTTTTAGATGTGTAGCAAGGTCTGTCAATGGGAATTATTGCTTATCAAGGTCTTCTGATTATATGCTTGCTTTCAGACCCTTGAGAAGTAGGAGTTTTGAAAGTTAGGATGTGCAGAAAACAAAGGCAACAGACCACGACAGCTGTAATTCCTCATAGTTTTTCTACCATGTGTCACCTCTGTTTTGTCATTAGATACATCAATAAAACTATATATAGCTAAGGAGAAAAGACTGTGAGTTGCATGGTGGTTGTTTATATGAATGACACATTAGAGACCCTTTAGTGTCACTGCCCCCCAGTTTCCTATGTGTGAAAAATGTATTGCTTAATAATCAAGGATTTGTGTTTTGTGGCACATCTATAAAAAAAAAAATCATTTATCTCTAAAGGCTGTAAGATTTGGGAAATAGTAGTCCAACCACAGGAGAAAAATTATTGTTATAAGAGACAGCAGTATTCTCCAGAGCTCTGATGAAATGAGCTGTATTTAGCCTTTTACTTGAGGGGAGGTTTCCTAGAGTTTGATTGAAAAGATGAAACTTCTTTGCTGCATTTACTTCTGTGTCCTATGATAAATGTGTTTGAACTCTAACTAGCCACACAGGAAAACTGTTTCTGGCCAACTAGTTATAGATGGCATAAACATACCTGCCACAATATCTTATGATCCCTTATACACAATATCAAATAATTAGACACAAATTAATCTCTACTAAACATAGAGTTTGACAGGACTTATAAAATTAAGACGTTGGTGCATTAGTTCGCCAAATTTATTCTTCCATGGTGGACTTAGTTTCACATCTCCACTAGGTAATAATCTGTTTATCTTTTTTTTCCCTTCTGTTTCTGGCCTTTTTTCCCAGCCCTAGGGAGTAAAACTCTATGAACTGACTGGATTAACAAATTAAAGCTGCTTGCCATGTGGTCAGGTAAGCCCTAGAGTCCTTCCTCGTGCTTCAGAATACTGTAGAGTGAAGAGCAGGACTATCCCTTTCACTAACACCAAGACATTAATCAGCTTAGCTATATATAATCTAACCACATCTTTAGTGACCCTCAGACCAGTCTTCCTACTTAGACATGAACTATCATGCTGAAATAGTCTGATTTAGAATATACCTCATTACATTTGAACGACAAAATATTTTAGGAATCACAATATTAACACTTCCGCATATCATGCAGCAGATGTGTTAAGGTACAAGGACAGCATGCTGTTGTGGAGAGAGAGGTATCTTCTGTACACAAGAAAAGCCATTGCCATTAAGTAAAACCAGATCCACTTCTTCTGACTAGGAAAACAGCAAAAGTAAAGTAGTTATGAAGACTCTAATACTACTACCTATGGTAGGAGTTATATCCTGCAGTACCTTTCATTGTTAATTGTCTCACAAAGTAACGTCAAATCTTACACTCCTCTCTCTAATATTTTTCCCAGAAGTCCTATATTTGGGTTACATCTACTGGGAAGCATCTCTGCCTCAAGGTGAAGCTACTTGTGTAGCATCAATAGATCATCCTAAAAATGTTCCACATAACAGCACTGAGTTTACAGTATGCCTCTGTTGTTGTGGTGGTTTTTGTTTGTTTGGTTGGTTGGTTGTTTTTTGTTTTGGTTTTTTTTAGTTATTATTATCTGGTCTATGCAATTTCTTCCAAACTACTGTTAGTGTTGCTCTGTCAAAACATGTGCAGAGGGTTTCGAAAGGGGAAGAATGTGCATTGTCCAGAAGACATAAAACTGGACAAAGTTACCATTGTCTGCTTGCTTCCACTACTCCTCTGAACTGCTTTGTATTAACCAGTGACACCCTCAGTAAGAGCAGCAGCTATGGGTTCCTTTTACTGAACACACCAAGACTTCAGTTACTTTTCCACAAATGTTAGCTTCTTAATCTACTTGAGAAAAGCAATGTTGATTTAGTCACATGAGTTTCAGACTTAAAAATAGAAAGTGTACCTTACACGTCACTGAAATGGTATTCCTCTTCTGTTTTTTTTTTTTTCAGATTGTCCAGAAAGATAACATGATCTGGGAAGGAAAACTGAGGTCCACATCATGAACTTATAACTCCATTTCATCAGGCCATCCTAAACAGATTCAGACCAGTCCAGGCTACCTTAGGCTTATGTGAGTTATTTAAGACAGTTTGAAAAATTCTTGAGTGGTGCTTTGAGAGCCATCTGGTTTTCTAGAAAAGATTAATCACATCTGTTGCATAATAGTATCTTTTGGAATGTATCTTACCTGTAAATTATCAATGATGTATTTTTCTTTGCTTTAGTAAAGCACAGAAGCCTGAAGTTTGATTTCAGACTTCCTTTTGAACGTCAGAAGAACCTGAGCTATAAAACTAGTCATCTTTCCAGAAGGTTCTCTAAGGGGTCACTTTACATTTCAGAAGTGAAATTTGTGTTTCAGGGATGAAATCATGTCTGCATCAACTGCACAACAGAAAGTATTCTTACTGTTGAGTGCTAATTTAAATGGTGGTTGTGTTGACAACTTCAGTACCTTTTTCCCTGGAATTTAGAAATCATACTTGGGTATAGCAATGGTGGGCATAGAGAAGCAACATTATAAGCAGTGTGTATACCCATTCTAGGCATATCTTATTATTTATTTTGTTGCTTTTAGATAAATATTTCTCTCTTTAAGTCTGTTCTTCACAGTCCTTATGAATAGTAACATATATCAAATATGTATCAGTTGAAGGACACATTACAGTAATAAGTAGAGCGGAAGTGCATAACAAAGTTCAACAAAGACAAGTGTAAGGTCTTGCACTTGGGAAAACATAATCCAGGAGCGCAGCACAGGCTGGGATCTGCCCAGCTGTGGAGCAGCTCTGTGGAAAGGGACCCGGGGGTTCTGGGTGACAACAAGCTCAATATGAGTGAACAGTGTGTTGCTGTGGCAAAGAAAGCCAACAGCATACTGGGCTGCATCAACAAGGGCATCACCAGCAGAGATAAAGAAGTCATCATCCCCCTCTACTCAGCACTTGGCAGGCCATGCCTGGAATACCGTGTTCAGTTTTGGTCTCCTCTATACAAAAAAGCTGTGGACAGGCTGGAGAGGGTCCAGAGAAGGGCCACAAAGGTGATCAAAAGACTGGGAAGCCTGCCATATGGGGAAAAGCTGAGAGAACTGGATTTGTTCAGCCTTGAGAAAAGAAGGCCTAGGTGACACCTTATCACCATGTTCCAGTATTTAAAGGGTGCCTACAAAGAAGATGGAGACTCCCTTTTTACAAGGAGTTACATGGAAAAGATGAGAGGTAATAGGTACAAGATACTTGTGGGGAGATTCCAGCTGGACATGAGGAAAATTTTTCACAATAACAATCAGCCATTGGAATAATCTCCCCAGGTAAGCGGTGGATTCCCCAACAGTGGACACTTTTGAGATTCGACCAGATAGGGTGCTGGGCCATCTTGTCTAGACCGTGCTTTTGCCAGAAAGGTTGGATCAGATGATCTTGAGGTCCCCTCCAACCTGGTATTCTATGATTCTATGAACTCATACCTTGCATGGGTTTAATAATTTTTATTGAAAGCACTTGGTGAATTTTACTAAAATTACTTTGTACTGTTCCTATGAAGTAGATCAATATTACCCCTGCAGGTATGCAGGAAAGTTAGACTAACATTTTTCTAAAGCAAGCTACCTTCTTTAGCCAATACCTTTTGAAGATACCTTGTAAGTATCTGTAAACAGTAAAGGAACTACATGCG
>VZTV01111129.1:1093-18771 GCA_013400875.1 Anhinga rufa
CCCCTCCCGCTCGAAACGCTTGTTGCTGCGCGGGGAGACGGCACCACGTTTGCCGGTAGCCGCGAGGGGGGCAGCGGAGCCGGCCCGCGGGAGCTGCGTGGGGCTGGTACGGCGCCGTGGGGTGCCCCCCGCCGCCCCTGCCCGGGCACGGCAGCCCTGCAGCCGGCCCGGCTCGGTCGCCCAGGTAGGTGCCCCCCCCAGCCCGCCCGCAGCCCCCGGGGTGGGCAGGGATGCCGTGGGGAGATGGCTTCCCCAGCATGCGGGGAGTCCCGCGCCGCCCCCCTCCGTCCTACACCACCCGGCGCCACCTGCTTGGGATTGCCGACCCACCGGCGCGGGGCCGGGAGATGCTCCCAGCCCTTTCCGGCTGCCGGAGCAAGGCGGATGGCGGGAGGCAGCTGCTGCTTTTCATGGAGACCCCCTCTCTTCGCCCCCACCCCGGCCACTGAGGGCAGCCCAGCACCCTGGGGATGGGCACCAGAGGGGGGACTGGTGCAGGCTGGGGCAAGGGATGTGCACCCTGATGCCAGGGCATGGGGTGGCCGCAGTCTCCCACAGTGGAGCGAGGGACTGCGTTCAGATGCCAGGCAGGGTGAGGAAAAGTTGGGACACCGAAAAAAGGCAAGGAAGAAAAACTTTGCCTGCAAGGAAGCCACCCTGAGCGGCGTTCCTGGGCAAGGAAACGCCATCTCCCCTGATTTCCAGGACTGCACCTCCTGGCTGGCGGAGCCATAGAGGTTGAGGGGCTGTGCACCCCCTTTCAGGGCTCTTCCTCCACTTCTGCGTGTCCTTGTCCTTCCAGGGCTGTCACAGGAGGCAGTGGAGCCCTGAGCCAAGCTGGGTGGGAAGATGGCTGAGAAGCTGGTGCCCGGGGACCTCTTCCTGAGGAAGACCCGGGAATCTGTGTCATCCCTGGACTCGGACAAGCTGGCACCCATCTCACCTGAGGCGGGCGGTGAGGAGTCGTCTGACAGTGAGGGCGAACAGGAGGACAGTTCCCACAAGCTCATCCGGAAGGTGTCCACCTCTGGGCAGATGAGGAGCAAGGTCAGCGGTGCAGGGGCCTGGGGCGAGGGGCTGGCCGGCGCGTGCGGTCCCTGATGAGAATGGAGGCAGGGTGGGGTTTTTTTGCCTGCTCTGGGATGTAAATCAGTGCTAGGCACTAGCTGCTTGTAGACCCAACCCAGCCAGTGCCCGAGGCAGTGCCAGGAGGGGTCTGGCCCCCTGTGACTTGTGGAAGGGCACATGCAAAGGTGCACACCCCATGGTGGCCGGGTCAGCATTGGTCCTGTGGGGCATTGGAGCATGGATTTTACCCCACCGTTAGGGGACAGGGTCTCTCCCATACCCAGACACCCCCCAAATTGCCTTCATCCCATGTTTGTGTCCCCTGGGTTCCCCCCACCTGCCACTGGGGAAAGGGGGCTCTTTCAGGAAGGCGCTGCCCCGTGGATGCTTCGGGGGGTGAGGTTTAGGGTCATTGTGATGCTGTAGGCTCCTGGGATCCTGCACCTCACTGTAGGCAGTGTGTGTGTGGGGCCTGGTGGGTGGCAAAATGGAGCCGGCATCTTTCCCGGTGCCCCAGATTAATTTGGCTGTGCCAACTCTCCTGCGGGCTGTGCTCCCGCAGCCTTCCCTAGATCCAGTTCCCTGTGGGTGGTTTGCTGGGTGGATGGGGACACCTTTGAGGTCGGACGTGACACCCTTTTGCCTCCCAGCTGTTGGCATAAGGGCAGCTTGTGTGTGTGTGCGCAGCTTGCTCAGAGGAAGCTATTTTGGTAGGACCTACAAAAACGTGGGATGCGGTGCCTTCTCGCCAAACAGGAGTGGGTGGCCATGGGTGCCCTAGGTGGGGACGGTGAAATGGCCAGGCACCTCCTGCCTGAAGCGAAGGGAGAAATAACCTGGGCTGAACGGCCAGGTAGAAAGCAGAGAGAGGAAGGAGTTTTGGGGGTGACGTTTTGGGGAGGGGGGATCCAGGCATGACACAGGGAGGATGCTCTGGGCGATTTGCCGGGTGAGCGGTCCCTTGGCATCTACCTCCTGGCTGCGGGAAGGAGGCAATGGTGTGAGTCAAGGTGGTGCCTGCAGTGCTGGCAGGCACGAGGGGGCTGCCATGTCATGGGGGGACCCTCAACCCGGAGCTGTGCCAGAAATCCTCCTGCAGCCAGCTTCTGGCCCCAGCTGCCCCTCGGCAAGGATTTGGTGGCTGTGCCACCCTGGGGAGGGGGGACAGTTGAGAAAACACCATAGGGGGATGCAGTTGCAGAGCAGAGGGGTGCCCCTGGGCTCTGGTGTTGGGTACCATGGGCATGGAGTGAGGCAGCGGGGATGGGGTGGTGTGCTGCGCCTGGTGACAGCTGAGGGCTGCTTGGGACTGGGGTGAGCTCCCCTCCCACTGGTCCAGGCCTGGCTGTTGTGCCAAGCCTGGCACACTGGCATGAGGGGGGCAAAGGGCATTTGCCCAGAGGTGCAGAAGTTGCATGCTCCCAGCCTGGCACCATGGGGTTTTCCCACTTGGTAAGGGACTTTTCCGGGGCAGGTGGCGCTTGGGGGGCTCTTGCCGAGTCCATCTGGCTGGTCAAGGAACGTGCCTCAGTTTCCCCTTCTTTGGAACAGGCTGGCACCTCCTCTGCCTGCTCTGACTTGGCTGCCAGGTGGGTGCTGTGGGCTTTGCTGGGGTGCAGGGTACTGCGTGGGGGGCACAGTGGGAAGCCAGGCTGGTGGGCAGTGTCCTGGGGAAGTTTAGCACTGTATGTGAGTCCTTAGCACCCTCCCAGAGGGGTGGCAGCAGCCACTGGAGTTTGCCATGCCAGAGGGGTTTGCCATGTTGTTGAGCATGGGGGGCATCGCAGGGAGCCGTCAATGCCAGCAAACCCAAGAGGAAAGGGTGGATGGCCAGGCTGTGCCTATGTCCTGCAGCAACAGCACAGGGACATGAGCGTGCCCAGGGGTCCCAGCCCAGGCATCAAAGCCCCTCCGTGCCATCAGCAGGTCTGGCCTCGCTGGCTGACAGGCTACGTGTGGGAAAAGGCTGAGCTGCCGGCTCCCTGCCTGCCGCCGCTGCTGCCCGCATCCTGCCCAGCATCGGCAATTAGCCATGCAGGAGGCGATGCCGCGCAGTGTGCCGAGGGAGGCGGGTGGTGTGATGGATGGGCAGGCGGAAAGGACGTGGCTGGGTTAACGGCCCGCGGAGCTGGGAGAGAGGAGAAGAGAGGGGTGAGAGACAGGCAGGGCTGGTGCTGGAGGGGGCTGAGAGCAAGCCCTGCGTGCATCCCCCCAAATCTAAGTGTTTTCAGTGTTGGGATTCAGGGTTTTCCCTGAGGATTTCTTTGTTTTGGTCCAGATGGGCAGGACCACGCTTGCCACCCTGGCTCCTCGCCACATGGGCTCCTTTCTTCCCTATGGAGACGAGGATTTTGGGATGATTGCTGCTGCCACCCAGGTCAGGCTGTCCCTGGCTCATAGCCGTGTGGTGGCACATGTGCTGCCTGTCCCTCTGGCCGTGGCCACAGCTGCAGCTGGAGGGACGGGTGGCATGTGTACCACGGCAGGCACCTTTCTGAGCCACTTCAACACCCCTGTGCACCCATGTGGGTTTGGGATGGGGGGGAACCATTGCTTGCACCCAGAGACTGGGGCAGGTACCTAATTAGCACATAGTTGACGAGTGAAGGAGAGTCTAGTGCCAGGGCTCCTGAGGGATAACCAGGTTGAGGTGGGAGGGGGCAGGCTGGCCTATTTTTTGGCCATTGGTGTTTGGGGTGCTGGAGGGGGGGTTTATAGGAGCCTGCCATGTTGGGGGGCTGGGAAGGGTTGGGACCCGCATTGTACTGCCCACCCACACTGACTGAGGGAACCCTGGTCCCTGGTGATGGGAGCAAGCAGCTTCCCCCGTGCCAGGGTGTTGTCCAGCCCCATGAGGACAGGAGGAGGTGAGGATTATTTTGGGATCTGCTGAATTCCTCCTGATTGCTGCTCCCCATTCCCAGTGCCCCCCCCTCAAATGCCCATTCCCCCATCCCCTCCTCAAACCTCCCCATCAATCACGTCTCCCCACTCCACACCCCCAGCTTGGCTTTCTCTGGGCTGTAATTGCCGGGGCGCCCCATGGGGCGCTTTGTACCGGCTTCTGTGCGGAGGCGGTGGGGCCATTGTGCTCCGTGACAATGACAGCTGCCAGGCGCAGGTGCCCTCGCTGGGCTGAATGGCCCCAGGATGGATGGGGTCTTGCTGCCGCCCCCTCCTCCTCCTCCTCATCGCGGCTGGGGGCTGCTGGTTGCCTGCACTAGGTTTTGGGAGTGCAAGGGCAGAGTGGGAGGGGGATACTGTGCTGCGCCCCAGCACTGGTCCCCTTAGGGCCGGGCATGGAGGGAAGGAGAAATAGGGAAGGAAGGAGTGCAAGCTCTGGGGTGCATCAAGACATTTGAGGTGCTGGCAAATGGGGGGGCACATCCTGCCTGCGTGGGCTGGGCGCTCATCTCCCGGTGCTGCCTCAGCACGGGCTTTCCTGGCAGCTGAGCAGAGGCAGGGAGCAATCCGGCAGCTCTGCTTGGTTCAGCTCTGGCTGCAAGGAGCTGCAGCGAGTGACTGGTCCTGGGGCGCTTGCACCAGAGCCGGGGGGGCTGCAGGCACCAGGCAGGGCATGGAGGGTTGCATGCCAGGGATAGGAGCATTGCCCATACGGTGGACACAGTCTGCATAGCCATGGCAGACAGGTCTACCATTTAGAAAGGGGGATCATGTTCCTGAATTCATGATGCTGGGGTACATCACAGCCACTCGGTGGGGTTGAGGGACCTGCCAGCATCCTCCTGGAGGGCTGGAAGAGGTCAGTGGGCTTATTGGCACCCCAAAGAATGAGTGCTCCTGGTCCTTGCTGGAAGCACTGGGCACCCTGCAGGCTCAGGGTGCCCCAGGGATGGGGTGAGTGGTGCCTGTGGATGTAGGGGTGTTGGGGCAGTTGTGGGAGGCCTGGTAGGGTGGTGCTGCAGAGCCAGGCTCTGGGGAGGGCTGCCTGCCGAGGGCTGGATCCTGGCCAAAAGACAAGGAAAGCAAGGTAGGGCCCCTGGGGCCAGGCCTGGAAACCTCCTTCCTGCAGCGGGAGGATGGCACATGGCTCCCAGGCAGTGTGTCCTCCTGGCTTGACACTGATGAGGGACTGGAGCATCTCTTGTACCAGGAGAGGCTGGGAGAGCTGGGGCTGTTCAGACTGGAGGGGAGGCTGGGGCTGGGGGTTCCTCAGTGATGTGGTAAGATATTTGAAGGGGAAGGTGCAGCAAAGAGGGAGCTGGGCTCTTTTCAGTGGTGTCTGCCAATGGGACAATGGTAAAAAATTAAGAAATAAGAAATTGCATCTGAACACAAGAAAACGCTTTTTCTACTCTAAGATTGGTCAAATGCTGGCATGGGCTGCCCAGAGAGGCTGTGGAATCTCCATCTGTGGAGATTCAGAACCCATGGGTTGGTGAGGGGGCCAGGTGGCCACTGGGTCACCCTCTGCAGTGGGACCATACTGTGGGGCACAGTGATGCTGCCTGGGACCATCCCTGCTGAGGACGCTGCAGCAAGGCAAGGGGGGCTGGGCTTGCTCTCGTTAATCAGGGCTCCCTGAGCCGGTGCCTGGGGTGTAAAGATAGCCCCAGTGTCGCCAGCCGGATGTTTGTGAGGTTTCTCAGAGGCGCTGCCCTCTCGCCGCTCACATTTTCCATTATGTAAGCACTGCTCTTGCCCGTCAGTGGCTGGGCAGAGTGGAAGAGCTGCGGCAGTGCCCACCAGTACCCAGGCATGAGGGGCAGGGTGGGACTGGCACAGGGTGGGCTGGTGCGGGATGCCTGCCCGCGGGATGCCTGCCTGCGGGATGCTCAGGGACTGATGTGGCTGTAGATAGGGAAGCACAAGCTCATTTCTAAAGAGCAGCTGAAGGTCATGACTGCTGGAGGATGAGGTGTAGGGGGGATTGCCCTTCTTCTAGGGGCTCCTTCCCTGATTCCCCTCCTCCCCACTAATCCTCCGTCCCCTTTTGATGGCCTTAGTGCTGCCTCGTGGCACCATGTAATGGCATGTCAAGACCAGTGCTGGAATCTCCTTTCAAGGATCCTCCCAGCACTGGGAAGGAGAATTTGGGGTCCTGCAGTGGCAGCAGGCTACATCCTCGGGGAGCGTGGATGCAGTTGAGCCTGCAGGGCTGTGGCACCCCCTGGGTACCAAGCCCCCCAGCTGCCTGGTCCCGGAAGAGCTCTGCCATATCGCAAAGCCTGATAAGGTTTCCAACCGACTCCAGCACACAGGATGCCCAGCAGATGCTGGTGGCCCCACGGCTGGGCTGTTTGCAGGGTTGCCAGCTCTCCCCTACTATCCTGGCACCCGCTGGCTCAGGAGGGGGATGAGCTCTGACCTGACCGGACCCTGGCACATGCCCGGCGGACTGCTGCATTCGGAAGAGGGTGGCTGCCCAGGATGATGCTGGTGCAATGCAGGTCAGTGCATTGGTGGGTGTTTGGTCCCCTCTCCTCCTCCCTGGGCAAGGCATTGTGTTGCCATGGGGCCAAGCAGATCCCATCAGGAGCGGTGTAGGGCTGCAAGATGGGTGGGCAGGCAGTGTGGTGCTCACCAGCCATGTGTGCCAGGATTCCTGAGTAACAGGCTTTCTGGCTCTTCTCCAGCAGCTCCTTTGCTGTCCAAGCTGATCCCAACAGGAAAACCCTCCTGCCCCAGCTGTGGTCAAACCTGGCAGCACTACAGGCTTTTCCTGGAGATGGCGGTGGCAGAGCTGGGAGAGTTGTGTGGGGGCTCAAAGCAGCATCCTGGGGCTCTGTCTTAGGGCTGAGGGAAAAGCTGTCATTTCGGGGTGCACCCTGGCCTGGAAGAAGCCCTGCTGGGTGCGGTCCTAGAGGAAGGCAAGCTCCCCCAGTCTGCACTTCAAGTTCCCTTGCCTGTGCTGAGCACACAGCCAGCCCACAGCATGGTGACTCCTGGGGACCAGCCTGGTCCTGGCAGGACACATTGCTAGTGGCTGGCCATCCTCCCAGAGCTATTTTTAGCTGTGTCCCCTCCAAGCCCCTGGTGCCGCTTGCCCTCTGCCAGCTGTGGCTGAGCCGGAGGTGGCAGTTTCTCCACAGACCCCGGGTGGGTCTGTTCTTGCCTTCACCTCCCCATCCTGCATCTCTGCCCCCCCGCCCCACCACCACCAGGCACAGGTGGTGCTGAGCCTCCCGGGCTGGAGAGAGCAGGGAGGGTCCCTGAGATGGGGTAGGGGAGGGCTGGGGCAGAGCCCTGCACAGGGGAGCAGTCCTCGGGCTGCTGGCTGGGCAGGTTGCACATCACTCTGGGCATTGGCATGCCATGTTGCCACCTCTGTTGCTGGGATGGAGCCAGTGTTGGCTCTACTGTGGCTCCCTGCAGCACTGGCTAGGGCTTGCTAGCCAGAAAAGCTGTGGTTGGGGTGAGTGGAGGGGCTAGGGCTCCGTTCGGGGTGTGGGTGGCACTCTGCTCAGGGCTGTGCAGCGGCCAGTGCAGAGCTCCCACTCCAGTGGCTGGGGGCTGTCAGTGTCCCCAAAAGCTCTCCAGGAGGAAGAGGCAGCCCCTACCCTGTGCTGTGTGTGCGCGGCTTCTGCTCCTGGGAGCTATACTGGGGGTACCTAATAGCCACTTGCTACAGGAGTCTGTATTATTGTGGTGATCCTGGAGCCCTGGTTGGGGCTGTGGGGGAGCCAGCACGGCAGGGGCAATGCTACCCCAGCACATCCTGCCTGCCACTTGCCCTGAGTGCTGGCCTTTGTCCTCCCCACCCCTTTCCTGTTTGCAAAGGGGAAACGATGTGAATGTTGTAAAACTCTTACTGGTGTCGTGGTGGTGGGGGCTCTGCCCTAGCCTGGGGCTGGCACAGTGCTGGCAGCCATGTCACTGTCCCCAGAATGGCTGGGACTGTGATGTCCTGGGGCTGGGTGATGCCTTGTTGCCACTGGCTGCTGTTAGAAATTGCTGGAGTGGCCACAGCAGCGCGGCTGGGGGTGTTTCAGCTCCAGGCCCCTCAAAGGAGGGGATGCCATCCCCCTGGGCAGCCTTCCTGGCTGTATCCTGCCACCCATGTGGCCCTGGAGCCAGGCAGAGCTGAGCACCCACACCCCACTGCAGCACTAGCTCCAGTTCCTGCTGTGATAGCCCTGAGCCACCATCACGGACTTGCCTCTTCTTTCTTCTCATCATCATGTTCTCCTGCTCCTCACCATCATGGACTCCCCAATGCCGCTCCTTGCCATCACATGCTGCCTGTCCTTTGCAGCAAAAGTAATGATTGCAGCAAACCCGTAGCCTGTGCGTGCGTCCACTGCATGCAGACAGATGTGGTGGAAGTGGTGTTTGTGGCTAGATCCCACCTGGCCATGGCAGGACCCTGCCCTGTCCCCTCCTGATGTGGGGCAGGGGCTGCTAGGGTGCATGGTTTATAAATGGATTTGGGGGTTGCAGCTAGACCCCTCTGAAAGGACACATTCCCCTTGCTGGCTGTGTTGCAGCCTGGGCTCAGGGCAGCTCTGGGCTCACCATCTCCTCTGTGTGCTCTCACAGCCGAGAGACCAGGGAGGGGATACGGTGGGTCCCTGGGTGCTGGCATTGGGGATACCAGGGCTATTTGAACCTTCACCAACACACAGGCAGCATGGGGACCGACCACAGCCAAATCCTGTGCCAGTCCTGACAGGGGAAAGTGTTGATAGGGAGCGATAAAGGCTTAAAACGTCCCTCTTTGAACTTGGGTGGCAAACTGGAAGAGAGCCCAGGACATCCTGGTGCATGTCCTAGGGGCCTCAGAGAGGGGTCAGGCATCTGGGGGAGCTGAGGCTGGGGGAGCACCCCAGGTGGGGTTTGGCTTCTTTGTGACCTTGGAGGCTGCTGGTGCTCTGGCCATCTCATTTGGAGCTGTGGGGCAGTGAGTTACCGCCGAGGCTAGGGGCCGGTGTGTTTACAGGCTGGTGGACACCTGGGTCCCACCTCTTGCAACACATGGGCTGGGCATGGGTGTGCGGAGCCCTGGGGCTGCAGTTGTCTCACTTTGCTGGATGCCCTTGGTACCCAGTGCTAATTTGCCATTAAATGTGCTTTGTCGTGGTGTGCTGGGATCTGATACAACCGCTGTTGCGGCTAATTGCAGAGGAGCAGCTGAATGGGGCTGTCGGCAGTGTTTAAAGAAGATACAATCAAAGATTAGGCAGTGCCAGAGCATCTCTGCCACCCTGTTCGGCACAGGCTCGTAGCTGCATTGCAAACACTAATTAATTGAGCCTTGTAAACACTACTGCAAGGAGGGTAAATATTGGCAGGTGCTGCAGATCTGGGAGGGCAGAGGGTGGGCAGCCAGGCTGCAGGAATGTGCTGCACTGCAAGGGGATGCTCTTCCTGCGGTGAACTGCCCTTGGTGCCAGGTTGTCCCCTCTGGGGGCTGCCGGTGCCAGGCAGGACTGGCCACATTGCAGCCATCTGCTCCCCAACCTAGCAAAGAGGATAGGCCTGCAGTGCCTGGGTAATGCCACCTCCAAGACTCTGGGGCATCGATGTCCCCTTCAAGGGACCTCTCCTGGCCCCAGCTCTGCCCTTGGTTTCCGGGGACCTGCAGCAGGTTGAGGCTGTCCTGGGTGCTGCTCTGGGGATGGGGAGGAGGTGACAAGCAGCAGTGCCTCTGTGCTGCTGGAGACTTCCAACCACTGGCACTGCCATACCCAGCAGCATCCCCCTGAATCACATAACGTGCCCAATGCCCAGGGTATGGCAAGTGATGGACATAATTTAGCCTGCTACATCCAGCACAGTGTGAACCCCAGAGTGTCCCATCTGTGCTCTGGGCACTGCTTAGGTCCTGGGGACCCACGGACTGGTGTGACTGGAGGAGGGGTGGCTTTGGGGGTCCTGGGGGCTGCAGGAGCTCATGACCCTGTGGTCTCTGCAGAAGAGCGTGAAGGAGGGGCTGTTGCTGAAGCAGACGAGCTCCTTCCAGAGGTGGAAGAGGCGATACTTCAAGCTGCGGGGCAGGACGCTCTATTACGCCAAGGATGCCAAGGTAGGCTTGCAGGGGGGATTCCAGCATGCTTAGCCAGGGGGTTTGAGCTTGCAAGCCCGGGGAGGAGACCAAAATCCCTGCCTGGTGGACTGGGGCTCTGGTTTCTCCTCCGCAGTCCCTGATCTTTGACGAGGTGGACCTGTCCGATGCCAGTGTGGCAGAGACCAGCACCAAGAACATCAACAACAGTTTCACGGTGAGGGAGGTGCGGGGCTACCTGCCATGCCCCTCCACCTCAGCATCTCATGGGGAGGCACCGCAGACCCCTCTCCTCCCCACAGAGCTGTGGAGCACTCCACAGCATGGCCTCATGCTGCTAGAGGTGGCACTGGTGGCAGTGTGCCAGGGTTCACTGCGGGCTGCTCTCCTGGGGGCTGGCTGGCTGCAGGGAGGCCTTGCAAGTGGACACAGGGACGATGGCTGTTGCAGGTGATCACGCCATTCCGGAAGCTCATCCTGTGTGCAGAGAACCGGAAGGAGATGGAGGACTGGATCAGTGCCCTGAAATCTGTCCAGAAGTGGGAGATCCATGAGGTGATGTGGGCATGGGGCTGCACGGGTGCTCATCTGTGAGTGGGTACCCCGCAGGAGCCCAGGGTGCCTTTGGCTGCCAAACAAGAGCTGCTGCCCTTGGCGCAGTCCCGTGGGGAGGACAGGAGCCAGGAGGGGGCTAGGAAGGAGGGACTGCCAGCTGGGGGTCCCAGGGGACTAATGGGGCAGGACTGTGCCCCCCAGCAGGCCACACAGTTCAACATGGAGCACTTCTCGGGCATGCACAACTGGTACGCCTGCTCCCACGCCCGCCCCACCTTCTGCAACGTGTGCCGTGAAGCCCTCCCAGGGGTCACCTCCCATGGCCTCTCCTGCGAAGGTCAGCGCCAGGGTTCTCCTGGGGGGTGAGCTGGGGCTGGGACTGGGGTGGGAGACCCTCTCTGAGGCTGGCCTGGAGCCAGAGGGATGTGTGGTGATGCCCACTGGTGCTGGGACAGCACTGTCACCAGCTGCGGAGAGGTTGGGGACCAGGGCTGTGCATCCCCTGGGGACTGTCCCTGCTCCTCACCTGCTCCCCACCACGCAGTCTGCAAGTTCAAGGCACACAAGCGCTGTGCTGTCAGAGCCACCAACAACTGCAAGTGGACGACCCTGGCCTCCATCGGCACCGAAATCATTGAGGACGAGGATGGGGTAAGCAGGGGAGTCCCCATGGGGGACCCTGGCAGGACAGAGCCATCATCAGAGCTGGCCTTGCTGTGCCCAAATCAGGAGCAGGGGGGACCCTGGCACAGCCCTGCACTGTGTGGCCTCTGGGCTTAGCTCTGCAGGAACATGGCCTGGGGACACCTCCTCTGCCACCCGGCCTCAGGATCCCTAATTGGTCTCCAAGTGGGGCCACCCCAAAATGTTTGCTGGGGACACCCTTGCCCTGTCCCATGCACTGACGAGAGGGCATGGGAGGGGTCCCAGGGCTGCCTTGCCCTGCAGTGGGGCATCATCCCCTGCCCAGCTCTTCTGTGGTGCCTGGAGAAGAGGATGGCCTGTGTCACTGTCCCTCAAGTGCGTGGGGGCGGCAGGGGTGACCTGCCATTGGCAACTGTCCCTCTCTGCAGGTGGCCATGCCCCACCAGTGGCTGGAGGGGAACCTGCCTGTCAGTGCGCGCTGTGCTGTCTGCGACCGGGCCTGCGGCAGTGTCCGGAGGCTGCAGGACTGGCGGTGTCTCTGGTGCAAGGCCGTTGTAAGGATGCGTCCGTTCCTGTCCCCACCCCCAGCACAGACAGCACTGCCCCTCCTGGGTGCATCGCTGGGGAAACTGAGGCTGGGGGCTTTGATGCTGCATCCCCTAGTCTTGATTATGTACATATCCCTGTGTTCCTAGGTTCACAGTGCCTGCAAAGAGCTCTTCGGCAAGAGGTGCCCCCTGGGCCAGTACAAAGTGTCCATCATCCCGCCAACTGCCTTGAACAGCATCGATTCGGATGGTGAGTCATGGAGGGGACGGGGCTGGGTTGCAGGTTGGGGGGGACAGGGCTCTGAGCTCCTCTGCAGGCTTTGACTTGTGGCACTGTGCCTGCTTTCCTGTGAGACACCAGGAACACCACCATCAGTAGGCTCCAGAGTCAATGCCCCTCCCTGCTGCACCCTTGTTTGAAGGCTGCTTGTTGCCTTGTGCTCTGCCCCAGGGCTGTGGTGGTGCCATGCTTTGGGGTGGCACTTCTTCCCCACACATGGCTTCGGTTGCTCCTGCCAGGCTGCCTCTTGTGGTGGCCTTGGTCATGGTTCTTCCATGCTGGGGTCAGCAGTGTAAGCCCTGAGCCCCTGATGTGGGGTGATCCCCATGCACCCCAATGGTTCAGCAACTTGCAGGGTAGGATGAGGGCCTTGCCTGGGTTATTTCTCAGTGTCTGAACCTCAGCTGGTTGTTTGGTAGTGCAGAGCACAGCTTCCCCCTGGTGTGGGTGGCTGCAGGGTGCTGTGGGGAGAAGCAATGAGCAGCCATGGGGTCTCCCCCTGCCATCTCCCTCACCCTCTCTGGAGGGGCCCAGCTGGCCTCCACCAAGCAAAATCTGTTCTTATCCTCCAGATATTTCTTTCCTTGTTCTTTAATGATTTTCACCACTCAGCTCAGCCGGTGGCTCATCTGCTTCTTGTTACTCATTGGGATGCTGTCAGGGTAACCGTCATGTGGCTTCTCCTCAGGCTTCAGAGCCACGGCTGCTCATGGCTGGCTCCCTGATAGCATCTCTGCCCGGTCCCTCTCGCAGTAGCCCAGTCAACCAAGGCTGGCGTGGCTGCGGGGCCGGCAGCTGTGACTGCTGCCAAGCCCAACTGGGCTCTGCTACTGTGGGAAGCAGCCCGGCAAGGCCTCAGCCCCCCTCCTCCTGTCATGCTGTCCCCCCACTGGCGTACGGGTGCCTCTGGCAGCGGGCTCTTCTGCAGCAGCCCACGCTCTGACTCAGCAGCCCCTGGTGTTTTGCTTGCTGATCCACTCCACTCAGCTGGGTTGGGAGCGGAGATCAAGCAAAGCCTGGGCCGGGTAGCGGTGGGCTGTGGGGATGCTGCTCCCCATGCGGTGGAGGCACTGGGGTACCCGGCCACAGTCTGTGGGGCTCTGGGTGCAATGGCCGGGGGGCCAGTGCCAGCGGCAGTAAGGGCTGATGCTTTCCCTGCTGCAGCATCGCCAGGTCTGCCAAGGGAAGGAGCCAGCGGGCACCAGCCCATGGCCCAGGATGGCCAAGATGTGCCTGAGGCGGGTGCAGGCTGCGGGCCAGATATCGATCCTCTTCTGCCTTGGGTACATTTCATTCCCCATCTAATTTCTTTAAAAGCACAGTGCTGGCTGCCAAGCCTCCCGAGGCTTCTGCGTCATTCGCACCCACCCCACCAGGGTCCTGGTAGGAGCAGGCGGCAGAGCTGGGGGTGACAGTACAGCCTCCCAGGGCTGTGGCTGGTCCTCTGTGGTCATGCTGGCTGACAGTGCCATCCCTGGGAGCACCCCAAGGTGGGAGTGTGCCCAGTTTCCATGTGGTTTTTCTGGGTTGGTCCCAGCTGGGCTGTTGGCACGGCGAGGAACTGACTCTCCTGTGTGCCCAACACCACTGCCCCTTTTGGAGTGGCAGGCAGGGGACACGAATCAGCTCGGTGACACACGTTGTGCCTGCAGGGACAGTGATGGAGCAGGAGCCTAACTTGGATCTCCCCTAGTGTTAGCCTTGCCTATCCCTAACCCCATCCCACCCCATCCCTGTTCCCATCCCCATTGCCATCTCTTACTCTTCCTCGCACCACTCACCATCCCCTGGGCACCCTGATCATCGTCCCTCTTGCCTGGCCCCAGCACCCTGCGGGTCGGGCACAGCACAGTCAGGGTGTCTATGCAGCCTTTGCTCTCCTAAGGCATCTCCATCAGTGTTCTTGGTGGGTGGGAGCTGGGGCTGGGGGCTCACGCACTTGGGCTCACCACAGGTTTCTGGAAGGCCACCTGCCCCTCGACCTGCTCCAGCCCTCTCCTGGCCTTTGTCAACTCCAAGAGCGGGGACAACCAGGGAGTCAAGTTTCTGCGCAAGTTCAAGCAGTTCCTCAACCCAGCCCAAGTCTTCGACCTCATGAATGGGGGCCCGCACCTGGGGTAAGCACTGGCCTGGGCGCCCCGGGGTGGCCCCGGTGGGTGCCCGGCATAGCCCCCAGCCCCTCTCTCCTGTCCCTGCCACAGGCTGCGCCTCTTCCAGAAGTTCTCCACCTTCCGGATCCTGGTGTGTGGGGGGGATGGCAGTGTGGGCTGGGTGCTCTCTGAGATTGATGCCCTTGGCCTCCACAAGCAAGTGAGTGGGAGTGCCTGGCATCGCCAGTGCGGGCTGGCACCATCCCCAGTGCCAGCACCCACCGCAGCTGGGAGCCCCACTGTTTGCCCTGGGGTGCTGCGAGTGATGGACATGATGGGGTTGGGGGTGTCACGACTGCCCTTGGGGGCTGCTCTGAGGCCCCCCCACCCTGTCCTTCTCCCACAGTGCCAGCTGGGTGTCCTGCCTCTGGGGACTGGCAATGACCTGGCGCGGGTGCTGGGCTGGGGCAGCCTGTGCGATGATGACACCCAGCTGCTGCAGATCCTGGAGAAGCTGGAAAGGGCCACCACCAAGATGCTGGACCGGTAAGCGTGGCGCAGGGCATGCACCTCTCTGCTCCCTGCCCTGCCTCCGTGCCTCTCAGGCAGCCTGTCCTTGTCCCCTGCCCACGTATCCCTGTGCTGGGGTGCCAGGAGGTGGCAAGCAGCTGTGGTCTCTGCTTGGCAGGTGGAGTGTGCTGACCTACGAGGCCCCCAAGCAGTCCCCCCCGTCCCTGAAGGAGGAGAACGGGGACTCCAACATCCAGGTGGGCATTGTTGGGGACTGAGGGCTTGAGATGGGAGAGGGCAGGCTGGGGGGCAGGTCCCTGTTCATCTCACCAGCTTATTCAGGGGCATGCAGGGTGGGATTGCACAGGGAGATGTCATGCTGGGTGTCCCTGGGGACTGGGGCTGTGAGGGGGCTGGCAGCCAGCTATGTGCAATGAAATGAGTCTGGCAGGTCTCAGCCAGCATGTGCACTTGGGAGCAGGCAGCAGGGTGATGTTGAGCTGGCCTGCTACCGGTAGGCTATTTTAGACTCTTCCGTGTGCTCCCCCTCAACCCCTTGCCTCTGTTTCCCTCCTGCTGTGGCTGAGCAACCCCCCTGCCTGGCAGGATGGGCACAGCTGCCCTTGGGGCTGGGGGAGCAGGCTGAAGAGGGATGTACATCCCCAGTCCAGGGCTGGCCCGGCAGGGCTCCATCCTGGGGTGGGGCACCCAGCAGGGTGTCACGGCTCCAGCTGTCCCCTTCCCTGTCCCCTGCCAGGCCCAGATCTCCCACTACGCCGACTCTGTTGCCTTCCATCTGGCCAAGATCCTGGAGTCGGACAAGCACTCAGTGGTGATCTCATCTGCTAAGTAAGGAGGGGGGTGCCAGAGCCCCTGTGCTGGGCAGGGAGCACAACCCCCGGGGTGCTGAGCCCCCTCCCAGGCCAGGCTGTCCGTGTCTGGCCAGTAGCGGCCGTCGGCTGTGCTGGTGCCCAGCAGATAACCCTGGCACTGCCCCTCTGGTGCAGGAGGGCGTTATCCCAGCAGCCCCCCACTGGCTGGCATCTGTGCCTGGCTGGTTATGCCGTGCCCCTCTCCACCTGCTTGCTGCTTCCCTTGGCAGGTTCCTCTGTGGCACCGTCAATGACTTTGTGGCTGAAGTCGGCCGGGCTTACAAGAGGGCAACAGAGAACAAGCAGGAGGCTGAGATGATGGCACGGAAGGTGGCTTGCAGGGGAGCTGGGGTGTGCTGGGTGGTACAGTCCTCAGGCAGTGGAGGGGCTGGCAGGGTCTGCTCTAGTGGCCCATGCCCTCGCTGTGCATGCATTGGGGTGTGCTGTGCTTGGGGTGCCCAGGCACTCAGGATGTCCTGGCAAGCATGGGGTACTCAGGTACTTGGGGTGCCTAGGCAAAGATGGGGTGCCCTTGTGCTCAGGATGCCCAGGTGCTACAGCTGCCCAGGGAAGCATGGGGTGCCCAGGAAAGCACGCAGCACTGGCGGTGGGCAGTGGCTTGTGCCAGGGTGCCAAGTGTGGCGGGTGTCCCGCAGTGTGCCATGCTGAACGAGAAGCTGGACTCACTGGTGCGGGAGCTGAATGAGGAGGCTCAGGCCGTTGTGGTCCCTGAGGGAATGGCACAGGCCACCTCTGCCGACACCAAGGACCAGGAGAAAGGTGGCAGCTTCAACCCCAGCCCCATGCCTCGCATCTTCAAATCCAAGGAGCAGCTCATGCTGCGGGCGAACAGCCTGAAGAAAGCCCTGCGGCAAATCATTGAGCAGGCAGAGAAAGGTGAGGGGGTGGTGGGGGCTGGCAGCTCACGTGACGCTGCAGCAGCCTGGCACGGGCTGCGGAGTCACAGCAGCTTGGTGCTGGACCCATGCCTTGGTTTCCCCATCTGAATCCTTGGGGTGGCAGCAGTGCTGTGCAATCCAAGGGCATCAGCCCTTCTCTGATGCTTGGTGTGGCTGAGGGAGGTCCCCAAAATGGGGCAGAGGTGCCAGCCTGGCCACAAGCCCGGGGAGGGGTCACAGGGCCATGGGACTGCCCAGGACTTGCTGTCATGCCCCTCTTTGCATCCAGCTGTGGATGAGCAGAACAAGCAGACCCAAGCCTACCAGGGCAGCATGGGCCCCAGCAAGAAGGACAGCTCAGAGGAGCTCAACAAGGAGGAGGAGAGGCTCAGTAAGATGCCAGTGGGGCACGTGGCTTTTTGGGGGGGCATGGGGGTGAGTTGTGGGGTGGGCTTAGGGTAAAAGACAGTTCAGCTGCTGCCTCTTCCCTCCCCTGGCCAGGCTCCCGGCGGGAGACAGTGACCTCTGCATCTTCTTCCGTCATCCTGGACCGGCCAGACACCTTTGGCAGCTTGCAGTTCCCCGAAGACCCCAGTGCTCTGTGAGTCTGGGGTCCTGCTCACCCTGGGGCCCCTTACCCACCCTTGCTGCCCATGACAGAGTAGAATCAGAGTTAGGACCATGCTGCCTCTTGGAGACGGCCACTGGGGCATCCCCTGCCCACCAGCATGGCATCCCTGGTGCCCAGTCCTCCCTAGCCTGGTGGTGCTCACACCAGGGAAGCCTGCACGTGCCCAGTGTAGGATCTCTTGCTGCCAGTCCCTTGGCTAGCACCAAGCTCATGCTGGGAGCTTGGGACTCCCTCCCTGCTCAGTGCAGGCAGGTCCTGGGTGTGCCACGGGTGTCCCACCATGGGAACTGAGGGAGCTGCAGCCATTTCTGCTGGCTTGGGTCAGGCTTCCCAGTGCCAACCCCTCTGGGAGCTCATACTGCAGCTCTGGCAGGTTTTATACCCCATCCCCTGGTGCCAGCCCAGTGGTTGCCCATGTGCAGCTGTCTCCCAACTCGCCCACTTTGTCTGTTGCTTTCAGCCACTTCTCGGAGAAATGCGTCATGAATAACTACTTTGGCATTGGCCTGGATGCAAAGATCTCCCTGGAGTTCAACAACAAACGGGATGAGCACCCCAAGAAGTGCAGGTTGGCTGAAACCCCCCAGATTCCCCTGGGGAAACCATGTACACCCC
>VZTV01111129.1:29162-59141 GCA_013400875.1 Anhinga rufa
GCTCGGGGGGGCGGGTAGGGAGGGTGTTACGGCGGCCGGCGGGCCGGGCCTGGTGCCGGCGGGGTAGCGGCCGCCGCACCGCCACCCCCCACCGTGCCCCGGTAGGACCCGGAGCTCCGGGGGAGCGGCCGCGGCTCTCCCACTCCCCACGGGGCGACGGAGCGGCTCCGCAGGCCTCTGGGCCCAGCGGCCCCGCAGGGGCCTCGACCCCGGCCTGCTGCCCGCTTCGCTCCCTTCCACCGCCGGGGCAGCCCTTTCTCGCCGGGTCGGGGGTCTCTGGTTTGGGGGCAGGGTGTACCCCGGGCTGGCTATGCAGCTCCGGTGACCTGCTGTCACGAACGGGTAATTTAGATTGCTTAAAGAACACTGTCAATCAGCAAAAGTGGTTTTAACATGATGTCATAAAAGTGTGATTTAACAAAGCCCGATGGTGAGGTTCACTCTGTTACTGTGCCGCACAGTCATTTCGACAATGATTGAAGGCAGAGTCAAAGTTACCAAGGTGCAAATTGGAGTTACCATAGAACAAGGTTTTGTGCGGTTCAGTTGCTTACCAAAGATCTGCTGTTGATGAGAGGTCTCTCCGCCTCAAAGAGCAATCTTGAGGGCATCCCAGCTCACCGGGAGATCACCGCCCCGCCTGCAGGCTGCTTAGCCAGGAGAGCTCAAAGAATGCTTACTCTGGCTGTCATATTTATGGAATAAAGTGGTTGGCTTGCAGTCAAATTACATGCGATGGGAAAGGTATGCATGAGACTCCTTGTACTCACAACCTTGTTCCTTGATAAATGAGCCTTGGAAAAGCCACCTGCTTTTCATGTGTTAATCGCATGATCGGGTGTTCCAAGCTCATACACATGGATGCTCGTTGTGTCACTCTGCTCCCTTGTGGGTTTTCAGAGGAACAGACTGGAACTGGTGAAGTTCTTGGCCCGTTTATGGCTTAGGCCTTTACCTTCTTTGGAGCCCAAAGCAAACTACCGCAAGTTTGGTTCAGGGGTCCAGTGCATCCATCATGCCCAGCCAGGCAGGGATGGCACCAGCAGCCACCTGTTCATCCCTGTTGGTCGAGCTCTGAAGACTACAATCTGCTTCTGCATGCCTCATGCCTCAAATGGGGCATGAGCTGGTGCTGTTTATTATGCTGGCCAGGAAGAAAGCCCCTTGCCCCAAAAAACCCTTGCAGGATTGCCTCCTCCTCTGCTCCTGCCTGCTGGGCTCGGGGGACCCAGTAGGGTCCTTCTTAGGCTCTTCCACCAGCTCACTTGCTCTCAGAGGGTCTGTCCACTTCTCATCCCCTGCTGAGATCACAAAGAGGGAGGGGTTGACCTCCCCCATGAGGAAGCCACAGCCAGTCACTCCCCCTTCCCCAGCATCTCATTTTCTGGAAGGAGGATGGAGATGTTGAGTAACATCTGTGTCACAGCTGGCCATGACAAGTACCTGGGGGAGCAGGGGTGGCAGCAGCTGCCAGGGGGCAGCGGAAACCCCTGCTTGCAGCCCTGGGGTGGGAGGCACCTGTCCCATCGCCTGAGCTCAACTGGGGGACAGTGAGCTGGGCTGGTGGGAGCAAAAGGTGGCTCCAAGGGCAGGAGCTTTCCTGCTTGTGCAGGGTAGTTCTTTCTGGGCAGCCCCCGACCTGCCTGCACACCATCTGAGGTGCTCATGTGGTCCCAGAGGCTTTGGGGATGCTCTGACCTGATCCCCATTCCCTTGGGGACTGGGATGGTGGGTGGCACATGTGCAGAAGTCCCTTCCTCTCTCCAGCTCTGGGGGCTTTTAGCACTGTGCCAAGCTGCAGGCCTAAAGGAAGGTTGAGGTAAGCTCAGCAGAGTTCAGCACTGCAGCAGAGGAGAGCTTCCCCCAGCTGTCGGATTCCCAGCAAAACCTTCCAGATTCCTAAATGTAATCCAAGAAAATCCTTTGGGATAATCCCACACCTACGTGCCAGTGTTGCTGGTGCAGCTGATGAACCCCTTGCTAGGGAAACATTCCCATTGCCAGCTTCCAAGGGGACTTAAACCTACTGCCCAGGGGCCACGCGGTCAGGATTAATCTTTTCTCCTTTCTGACAGGCAGGGTGGCTTGGCCCACATACAGGCAGCTCTGCCACATCTCTAGCAGAAAGACCTGGGGCCATTGACAGCCAGGAGCAGCAGAACAGCTTTGGGGTGCAGCATGGCTGAGGGGTGCTCACAGGGCCAGTGGGGGTTTAAACCTGGGTCTCACAGATCTTGGGTACCTTCAGTCCCCAAAACCAGTAAAGGCTGCTGTGGCTCCAGCCCATCTTGTTTCCTCTTCCACCACTTGTCCTCTCCAGCCCCAGCTCCCCTGGTGCCACTGCTGCTGTCTCTGGCCTGGGAGCTCCCTGAAGTTCGCTTGCTGTTGGTCTGGGATCCTTGTGGGATCCAGGTGTCTGCCTCTCCTTGCACATGTTGGGGCAGTGCCCACTCCAGCCAAAAATAGGAGTTGGATTCATACTCACCAGGCAGAGCTGGGACACATCCCACCACTGATGGAAACATGATGCATCGGCCTGTGGGACGAGATCCCCAGCCAAAAACCCCCATGCAAGTCTGCCTGTGGCTCTGCGGGGGCTTGGGCAAGCTGCCTGCTTTGGGACACGTCTGCATCTGCCTGTCCTGCCCAGGCTTGACAGGGGGAAGCCGGCTTTTCCAGTCCCCACAGCACTGCTGTGCTGGCGCTCCTTGTGAGGCTCTTGGGAAGCCCGGCCCCACTGCAGGGGCTGGGGCTTGCACCACACATGCTGAAATCCCACCCGGCTGTCAGGGGGTACTGGAGGAAAGATGGGGTGAGCAAGAAGTGGAGCCTGCAAGGTGAACGCCATGGGTCTGCAGCAGCAGCTGTGCCAGCTCTCTGAGCATGGAGGCAAGTCTGTGGTCTCAGTCCTGCTCACCATCTAAGGATGCTGGGGCTGGTTTGAGGTGAGAACCCCCAAACTCTCCTTGGGCTCTGGCATTCCTCAGCAAACCCCCAAATCAGGCAGGATGCCAGTCCTTGCCCCCCCGCCTCATTGGAGCAGGAGTGCAAAGCTGCTGCATTGCCATGGCACTCGGCTCCACACAGGGAGAGCATCTGCCATGGAGCACAGTGCGGCTCTGGCTGCAGAGATGGGGCCAGTGGCTCCCCAGCCCTCAGCAGACCACCAGTGCCAGCAGCTGGGTTAAGGGGTGCGCTGATGTCCCCCACAGCCCTCTCTTGCTGCACCCAGCCCAGGCACTTCATGTGCAGTGGCAGATGGAAAAATATACCCTGCTTTGTGCTAGCTCAAGAGCACTGGTTTCTGGAGCGTCCCTATCATGAGAAGAGCTGGGTTGCTGCTTCTATCCAGCCCCTTCCCACAGCACTACAGAGCCTGCGCTGCCTTTTGGAGCTGGAGCAGCCCCCAGACCCAGCCTGGCTCCCTGGCACCATGTGACTGCCGAGAAGCCCCTCTGCATGGCATCTGGGGAGGTTTGCTGCAGGATTGCTTACCAAGCAGAGGGCCTCAGGCTCAAGAGAAGAAGCAAGGGCAGGGAAGCATCATTCATGGGATCCACACAGACTGCTTTTCCCCCATTTCCCTTCCCCAGGCTAAAACCTTATCCTTTCCCATGCTAAAACAGGCCCAACTTGTAGCTCCCCATGGCCCAGCACCAGAAATGCCAGCGGGAGGCAAGGAGCTGATCCACACAGGGAGGGCTGAGCTTTGCCACTTCCTTTTTCCTCCCTTCTCACTACTAATGGCAAAGGTCAGGGAGGGACATTGTGTCTACAAGCTGTTGCATTTATTTAGTGGAAAAAGCCCTGGTAAGTTAACCCCAGGGCTTTCCTGCCAGCGGGGGAAGCATGAAGGAAAGCACAGAGCCACAAAGGGTGACAGAGCTCCTGAATGCTCGCAGGGAGGTGAAAGCCAGCACCGTGCCAAGCTACTGGCTGCCCCAGCCCCAGGGTGCAGCTCCCCTAGGGATACTGAGGCTGCAGCACACACAGTGTCGTAGGGCCGTGCTGGGTGATGCTCACAGCACTCTTCCATCCACTTTGCCTGCATCCTTCCCATGTTCTGGCCATTTCTCTCCTGCCGGCACGCTGCTGGCACGCTGCCCGAGTGCTGGGGGGAGTTTGCAGCACCAGGGGTGGAAGCCAGCATCCAAGAAGAAACAGGACCAAACAGCCTGGAAAGGCTCAGAGTGGGCTCGGCATGGCTGAGCAGGGTTAAGTACTAGAGCTGGCCTATGCAAGCTGAGAATGGGGAGGTTATTTTAGGATTAGCGGCGTGTTTGTGGCAAAAGAGCCAGCAGCCCCACGAGCCATCCCACAGCCCCTCATCACACCCAGGGACCACATCTTAGCCCCCGGTTAGAGGTTTCTGGGCTGGTGGAGCAGTGGGTTGATGGCTGTACTGGGGCTGCCATGGCCCTGCTGCCACTTGGGATGCCCACTCACCCTAAGGAGCCTGAACTCTTGTGTCTCCCTGATGTCAGACCCCACTTAGCCTCCTCCCCCTGCTGCTCTCCAGCCATTTTCTTCCAGTTCTATTTGGTGGCTGATTTGATCTTGTGGATGGCATACGGGCTCGACTCCTTGGGCATCCAGATCTCCTCTCCGCTGCGGCACTGGTGCTCCACTGCTCCCTCCATGGCTGCCGTCAGTTCAGGGCTGAAGATGCTGTCAGTGGCCCGGTAGGTGTGGGTGAGGCGGCGGAAGGAGGAGTCCGAGGAGCTGTCATCGGGAAGGTCTTCGTCCTGCTCATCCCGCAGCTTGGTCCTGCTCAGCTCTGAGCTGCTCCCCAGCTCAGGGTCTTTGACAGCCTCCCCCACCTCCTGGAGGAAGGTTGTTTTGGGGCTGATGATGCACAGCAGGAGCATGAGGCCTCCTGAGACCCCACAAAGAAAGTAGAGGCCAACTTTCTCTGGGACGCCTGGGAAGCAAAGAGCAAAGAGACACACCAGGGTACAAACTGCCTGTGCAGCCTGTGGGGAACCAGTGCCTGGAAACCCCCCTCTGCTGGGCACATGGGAGGAAGAGGAGGGGAGCAGGGTTGCCCTCAGCAGCCAGGCTGCAGGGACAGGACAGGCTCTGCCCCAGTGATTGTGGGAGTGTCACCTAGAGCATCATCAGCACCCACAAGTGTCCTGAAATGCCCCTTTCCCCATAGGGAACCCCCAATGGGATGTGGGGTAGGCAGCATGGTGGGAGGAATCATCTCGGTAGGGATTTAAATGAGTAATTTCCCCTGGCAAAGGAAATTTTTGCCCGCAGAGAGGTGCTCTCCATCAGTGCCCCTGCAGACAGGGCAGGAAGGAAGGAGACCCAGCGGGTAATTCAGCCCGTTGGAGAAGGAAGGTCCATGGGCAGGACTGCAGCAGCACCGCCACCACCAATACTGTGGGACCTTAGGGCTCATTCAACCTCCAAGCTCCCGCCCTACGTGCCCCCCCCNTGGGTGCTTGGTACCCTCCTCCCTCATGGGCCTGCCAACCCTGCTGGAGGAGTCTGGGGTCTGGCTGCCTCTGAGCCAAGCCCCAGGCTGGGCAGGGGTCATCATGGGACCTGAGCCACCCTCCCAAGCCTGTCCCGCTCCCCTGGGTGCTGCGTGAGAGCCAGGGAGGGCACATACCCCAAAGGTGGGCAAAAGCTGCCAGAGAGCTAGTAAAAATCATCCGGTCTTCCCGGAGCCTGGAGAACCTGGGCCCTTTGTACCAGCCACCTGCAGCGAACAAGGGGATGTGGGCTGAGACACAAGGTGCTCCCCAGTGCCCCTTTGCGCTGCCTGGCTTCCTGGCCCTGCCTGCCTCCTTCCCCATGCCAAGCTTCCTTCCTTCCTGCACAAGCGCTCCTCTGCCCATGGGGCCCCTGCTCCCAGCAGACCACATCCCTCCAGCCCCTCAGACATGGGCACCGACTGATGGGTGGCTTCAGCCATGGGACAGCAATGCTGGGATGGAGCTGCAGGGCTCGTGCCAGCAGTGGGTACCATGGACACAGACAGGCCATGGAAAGGATGGTTCACCTCGGTGCAGACGCAATGCTGCACCGCTTTTGGTGTAGCCTCCCCCCACGTTACCGTGCATGTAGTCCGAGAGTAGGAAGGGATCCGAGGTGTCAGGGCCCACCTCCTCCAACAGCTGCTTGGGCACTGCAGGAGAGCACACAGTGAGCATCACCACCCTGCTCATCCCCAGCAGCCCACTGCCTCCCCAGGAGCCCTGCCACCCCTGCCTGCATGGCACAGGGTGGGCACAGCAGGGGCTCAGCCAGTGGCCCCCACGCCCCCAGCCCTGTGGGTGGCTCTCACCGCAGGTGTAGGAGACCCGCAGCTGTTTCTTCATGCCGGGGAGGCACGGGTCCCCAAAGGTGGCCTGGTCAGCAGCCACAGTACAGTTGCCTTTGCGGTGACACTTCTTAGAGACCCTCCGCAGGGTGTCTGGAGCCAAGCACTCTGCAAAGACATGGGGCATGGATCCATGGGCAGACCTGCCTGCCCCTGCCTGCTGAGCACCAGCCAGCTGGGGCCAAGGAGCACAGGTACAGCCCGATGGCATACTTGTGCCACATTCTCTGCATGGCTCCTGGCCCCATTTCTGGCTCAGACTGTTCCAGCGTACCTATATGAGGTCCCCCAGTGTTGAGGGCATCACACTCCGGTTTGCCCCGCAGGAATCGTCCGTAATTTGCAGAATAAATGGCCAGGATGGATTTTGGTCGGCACTGCAGCCTCAGCTTGTCGTTCTCGCACACGGTCTTGACCCGATGATTCCCTGGGGAGTGACACTGCAGAGCGTCCCAACACATCCCGAATCACCTGCAGCCCCCTCCTCCCTTAGCCCAGCCAAGGGTCTGAGAGCTGCCAAAGGCAGGACTGGAGGAGGTCTGCGAGATATAGGAACAGCTCAGCTCCCTCTCTGCCCCTTTCTGAGCAGCCGAGGCTGGGAAGAGCCCATGCAGCATTACCCAGACCCTGTTCCACCTCACCTGGCCGGCACTTGTAGGAAGCGATGAGGTACTTGTGTGTGCCAGGGCATGGGTCCGGCCCAAAGACTTGGCTGTGCACTGAGAACTGGCACCACTGCTGGTCCTGGCACTCAGCCAGCAGCTTCTGGAGAGCAAAGTGGGACAGACATGAAGATGGGCGAGGAGACCAGAGGCTGTTCTCAGCAATTCTCCCTCGGTGCCATCACCAGGCTCAGAGAAATGGCCTCTCACCCCACAGAGGTGTCCTATGGCTGCTTCTGCCCGCCCCGTGCCGCAGTCACTCTGCTTCGTGTGTCAGTTCCTGAAGCAGTTCCTCCCCTGCACCCACATAGAGCTGTGTGCCAGCACAGGTCTGCTAGTACCTGTGCCGGCATGCACACCAGCACTGCACCATGCCATGTGTGTGCAACACCCGTGCAGGTGTGCACACTAACACAGCCCCATGTAACACCCATGTAGACACTGTTGACCCATGTTGGCCCATGCAACACTGCGGACGCTGACATGGCCCAGCACAACACCCATGCAGGCGTGCACACTGACGCAGCTCTGTGCAACACCCGTGTCGGCGTGCACACCGACACGCCTCCGTGCAACACCCGTGCACTCACGCCCGCGCCAGCAGAGCTCCGTGCAACGCACACGCGCGGCCACAAGATGGGGACGAGGGTTCACAGCACCGGGCTGCTCGGGCCGCGTCCCCGCTGGGGACCGGGGCGGCCTTTGCCACTGCCCGCTGTTCCTGCCTGCCCACGGCGGCCCAAAGGCAACGCTGCCAAACCCGCGGAGGGGCCGAGCCGGGCCAGCACCGGACTGAGCCTCCTCTTGGTCCTCAGCGGCTGCCCGAAGCGAAATTTGAGGAGGGAATGCAATTAATCGCTCCCCCTAGGTTTTGCCTAAATAGAGCTGAGCCTCAGCAGCAGCCTTGCTCTCTGCTCTCCACACGTCCCTTCTCCTCCAACAGCAGCCTCCAGGCAGCAGAAACCCAGCCCCGTGTGATCACGGTCCCTCGGGTGGAGTGTCTCCCTCTTGCTGCAAACCTGAGCTGCATGGATCGTGCTCACAGACCTGCCCTTCGGTCTCCAGACGTCTGTACTGGGCCATACCCTCCATCCTGTGCTTGACACACAAGCTCTGGGGACCCTGACCTGTGTTTGCAGGGTGGTTTGTGGGGCTGACTTGGTGCCATGCCAGCACAGTCTGGCTCGGGGACTGAGATGTGGGATGCCGGGAGGGGATCTGCAGCTGGAACAGGACAGGGCAGCAAAGCCTTGCAAGCTCCCAGAGCAGGGAACTGGCCCCTCAGCTCTTCTTCCTCTTCTCCAGCTCCATATCCCCCTTCCCCACAGGCAGCTGCACACAGCTGGGTTTGCTGCAGTTTTGCCCCTGACCTGGCAAGGAGCTGGAACAGGAATAGAAAAGTTGCACATGAAACCCTGTCCCTATTGAGGGACCCTCCTGCTGGCTCCCACCATGTATCCCAGCTGCCCTGGGTTTGTCAGAGTCCTGTGAACAGGAGGGAGAAGAGGGTACGGTTTGGGCATGCTACGTTTGCCATGGCACGGCACGGTGCTTTGCCCATCACACCCACTCTCCCACGGCTGGTGGGTGCAGCATCTCCCCAGCTATGGGTAGAGCTGAGTAGCTGGACCGTGGACTTGCAGCTGTGGCTGAGGAGCATTGTCTGGCCAAACAGGGCTCTGGAAAAGGCAGCGACCAGGCTCCTGTGACTACAAGGCCAGCTCCCACCCCAGGCACTCCTGCAGGAGGAGGGGATCATGGGTGAGCACAGCCCCCAGGAGATGGGGCTCTGGTGTTCAGCCAAGGTTAAAGTTACTGAGAACTGGAGGAGTTTGGCTGGCAAAGGACATATGCTCAAAGCTTTGCAGAATACATATTATTACTCTCCTTGCTCCCTCCCAGGTGACTGCTGTGGTGCCTGGACTGGGCTGCTGTCAGCTGTGATAGCTGGTCTGGTCCAAGGCATTCCAAGGCCATGCCTGCTGAGGCCAGCTGTGCTGGCATGGAGAGCCAGAAGCCAGGGTAAAGCTGCAGGATGCCAATGGATGACATCCCTCCCATCTCCTCTCTGCTCCGTTCCTCAAGCTGCTCATGATGTCTCATGTGTGGGGCTGGTGGAGGGCTGATGTCCTCACCGGACATAGGGATTTCCCCCAAACACAAAGAGGAATTGAGCACAGCTGCAGCATGGAGCAGGCTGAGGGGCTTTTGGAGCAGCCCAGGGAGTGCTTCCTCCAGCCAGGCATCAGCTTTGGAGAGGTCCCTTCCCTCCTGCCAGCCCCTGCCTTCCTCCCCTCTCCCTGCTCTGGCTATTGCCATCAACAGACCCTCCTTTGGGCTTGCTTCATTAATGTGCTTCTTGGGAGCTGCCAGCAGAGATGGGTGCTTCTTTTGGCTGGGGGAGAGCTGGGCTCTGTGCTAACCCCAGGGGATGCGCCCACGGGGCTGAGCGCAGCATCCTTCATGGGCCCCTGTCCCGCTTCCCAAGCCTGGCACCCTGGCTGCTGCACCACCCCTCTCCCAGGACGCAGCCCCAGCTGCCGGGGCTTTCTCCAAGCCTGCTGTGTCCTGTGGGATTACTCCAAAAGCCAGGTAAGGATGCAGCAGTGCCTCCTGCCAGGCTCGTCTGGCAGGGCTGCCCCACCTTGGGACCCACCACAGAAGATCCCATCCACCCTCACCTCCCAAAAATGTTCTGGGAAAATGACCCCATGGGTAAATCCTGATGCTGATGCTGCTGCCCAGCCCAAACAGGCAGCCCAGTGACCTGGGGAAGGAGGGGTGTGCAGCCTGGTCCCTTGGGTCCCCTGGCCCTTACCAGGTGGGCGGTGGTAGACGTGCACTCAGTGCTCTCCTGGGAGGCATTGCCAGGGCTGGGGCAGAGGTTGGGGCTGGGTACGCGACGGCCGTAGAAGGCGCCAAGGATGCTTATGGTGGTCTTGTGAGGGCAGACGATGAGGAGCTGCTCCCCGTCACAGGTGTGGGCAGTGTGGTTCCTCAGCACCTTGCGCAGATACCCTGGAAGGAGAGAGCGCGACAGTGTTGGCTGCTGGAGACACCAGGACCACAGTGGTGGCGGTGCTTGGGCTCCTGACAGCTGGTGACAGTGAGGATGTCCTGGGCAGGGGCACTTATGGGGCAAACAGGAGTGGGGCTGTGGCAGAGAAGGTGGGCTTGCAGCAAATCTTATATCCAGCATTGAGGCCAAGAGGCGGGAAAGCAGCATGGAGTAGCCAAGCTAGTTAGCAAAGGGAAGTGAAAGCTGGAGTCAGGACGACACGTCAGGAAAAACATGTATGGAAGAATCCCATAAGGGGTAGTCAAAGGTTTAGAGAAAATCAGGCTTGTTATGGAGACATGGGGAGGAGAGAGCAAGGATGAACCAGAGATGATCACTGGAGATGGGGAAAGGAGGATGGTTTCTGTCACATGATGCCGAGCCATGAGCTGGATGAGAGAAGGGTGTGGTGGCTGCTGCAAAGCTCCTGCAGTTGGCTGGGTTGGTATGGATTGGTGTGAGCCACCAAGTCATCATCTGAGTCCAGCTGACCCCAGGTCTCTGCTGGAGAAGCCCAGCTCATCGGTGCAAGCCATTCCCAGCCTACGGCCTTTACGATGGGCACTGGCCCTTCTCTCCCTGAATTCTCAGCACAGGGTATTTCTCTCCTTTAATCCTGCCCAGTTTGTGTCCTGAACCACTTACCCTGTTGTTTTCCTTACAAGGGACAGTAAGGTGGGGCTGTCCTGCCCAGTCTGTAAGAGGGTTTAACATGCAGCTATCAGCTCTGGCTGGTATCGGCTGTGCTGGGTGCTGGCTGAGTGAGGAAGCTGTTTTATTAAAAACTCTGCAAGCTGCCAGGGGTACTCTGAGCAGGCACTGCTTGCTGGAAGAGGCTGAGGAAGCAGGATAAGCTGACAAAAAATGATGTGTAGGGCCCTGGATAGAGCAGTTTGCATCAGGCCTTTGAATAAAACAAAAGCAAAGGGGAAGCATCATTTTGAGGCTGGGAGGTGAGGACAGGGCAACCCGGTACCTGCTAGGTAGGACCCTGGGCCGATGGGTGGGTCACAGACCCAATCCCCAGCTGCGGGGTCCTTGGAAGGACTCTCACCTCAGCCCCAGCCCAGTGCTGGGGTCCAGGGCAGGACACGTACCCTGTCCCCCAGCCCACAGTGTGTCAAACTCCCTCAAACCAATACAAGAAGGTGGGAGTCCCAGTTCCCAGCCCTGCGCTTCTCTCTGTCCCTCCACAAACTGGTACCAGGCTCAGCTGCACAAAGGGCCCCTTTCACCTCCCCTGCTGCTGCTAACCCTTTGGCATCCACAGCCAGCATCCCTCCTTGGGAGATACCAGCGGACGTGGCTGGGAGCAGGCCCTGCTCAGAGGTAATTTTTCCCTCAGACATGGGCAGCTGCTGGCATTTCTCCTTGCAAGCCTGGGATGAGCAAGTTGGAGGGCCACAGTCTTGTGCAAGCGAACCCTTGCTCACTCCTCTGCGTGCTGGAGGAGAGAGGAAAGGAGAGACAGAGGAGGTGGTTGGGAGCAGACAAGCTGCTTTAGCCAGGTCAAAGCTCCAGTGAGATGCAAAGATGCTCCTTGGAGGACACAGAGCTGGATCAGCCCTCTGGGGTGCAGTGCCCTCAAAGAGGGGGGCAGGACAAGCCCTGTGCTGGCCCTCTCCTCTGGTTGCCCCATGTCACTGGACACCGGGGGCCGTGAGGGCCATGGGCCCCTGCCCGGGCCGCCAGCCCCCATCTCCTTCCTCTGCATCCCCAGCAGCAGCTCCACGCCTGCAGCAGCAGCCAGGCTCTTGTGTAGGCTCCAGAGCCGCCTGGGGCTCGACTTCTGCCTGGCACCAACTCCAAACCCACCTGCCCATCCCCGAGACAGCTGGCAGTGGGGCTGCCCAAACCCTGGGCACAGAGGGCTGAACCAAATCCTGGGGATGATGGGGGACACAAGGGAGAAACAGGGGGAGAAATGGGTTTCCCCAAATCCATGCTGGCTGGCAGCACCAGCAGTTTGTATGTTAAAACCGAGGTTCAAACAGCATCACTGGGACAGCGGTTTCTCTATCACCGTTTTGGGGCACTGAGCAGTTGCGAAGATGGGGGGGGAGGTTTGGGCGAAACCATGGCAATGGGGCTGCAGGCAGATTTTGCGAGTGATTCCGGTTGCCTGCTGGTGCCGCTGACTCAGTCCCTGATGGTGCGGTTGTGCGGTTAGCTCTGCCCAGATGAAATCACATCCTCTCTGCTGCAGCCCACCCTGCCATGCTCGGCAGCATCATGCTGGGCTCTCGTGCCGCCCGGGCCCAGCAGAGCAGAGTGGAAGGTGTGCGTGGCTGTTACTAGAAGGTGCCTCAGAGAAATGGCAGCCCTCAGGCACTCAGCAGTGGGGGGAGCCACTCCTTCACTCACCCCAGGGCTGCAGGACATGCGTGGGGCATTTTCAGGTCCCAGCCCTGCTGTGGGGATAAAAAACCCCAAGTTTTATGGCAACCTCCCTCTGGCCTGCACTGTTTTATGCCTCACTTGTCCCAGCCCTGCGAACCCAGCTGTTGCTTCACCCTCCCCTCAGTGCCCTGCCCACGCCCCAACTCACCGGAGAGCTCCGGGCTGGCCTCCAGCCCCGCAGCCAGGCAGAGGAGGACCAGGGCTGCTGCTGGCCCCACCAGCCTGGCCATGGTGCAACTGCTGTCGGCTCTGCTGTGTCCCACCAGGCAGCCTCCACCGGTCTGGTCCTCGGCAGCGGCTGGCGCTGGCAGTGTGCGGGGACAATGGCTCGCTTCTCTGCTCTGCCGAAGTGCTGGGGCTGGGCGGGCGCCTGTGTACCCGCTCTGTGTCTGCTGCCCAGGGCAAGGGGCTGCTCTGGACAGCTGGCACACTCTCAGCACAGGGACACCTCCCACAGGGAGGGAGGGACATGTTTTCAAAGGCACTCCATGGCGAGTGAACGGGTGCTGTGCCTTGGCATCACTGCTGGAGGATCCGGCAGCCCCTTTCCTCCCGCCTCCATTGCCCCTGAGCAGAGGGATGGGGCTTGGTGAGCTTTCCAACGTGCTCCCTGCTTTCTCACAGACACGGTGCAGCAGAAATCCGGATACACGTGTGCCATAATCTCCATCTCAGCAAATGTCCGGCCATTCACCGTTTGAGGAGGAAGGGAAGGGCTGCCCGCGCTGCCTTCCAAAGTGGCTGTTCCTGCAGAAAAGGCAAACGCCCTCCCTGCATCAAACACCACAGGCAGGGACCTCTTTGCGCCACCCTGCTGCCCCCACAGCCTCGGCAGGGCCAGATATCAGGCACTCCAACATCCATGAGGAGGGCACTGCTCTCCCTGTGCACCCCGCCCTGGAGGAGTTAAATCCCTGCCTGCTGCTTCAGCTGGCAGTTTAGAGGGAAACACGACGGGCAGGAGCTGCTCATTCTGCCCCGGGCTGAGGTCAGCAGAGAAGGGAGCAGCCGGCAGTGCCAGGAGCTGGCGTGGGTCCCCGCAGGCTCAGCACTGCTTGGGGAGGGGCAGCAGGAGCGGGGCCGGGGCAGCAGCACGGACTGGCACACATCATCCAGGGGTCCACAGCAGGAGCTGGGTGGGGGGAAGCAAGATGAGCACCAAGCTCGTGCTGAGGGTGCTGCCGAGTGGTCTGAGTGCGCTTGGCACTCACAATGCCATTAATTCATGCCTCTTGCTTATGAGAACATCAGGCAGAGTTTCCTGTCCTATTGGGTGGAGTTTCAAGTTCTCCAAAAGCTTTCACGGGGCAGAAACAAAATTGCCCCCCGGCCCCTCCTGTGCACATGCCAGCATAAGCACCACTCTGGGCTGTGCAGCTGTACCCAGGAGAAACTTCTCCCTTGGTGGGGCTCCTCTGGAAGCCTGCAAAATAATTTCCCAGCCTAATTGCCTTGGGGTGGATGCTTACTTATGAGGGTTTGATTATTTTTAGGAAAGCCTGAACTTACCCGAACTGGGTGGTGGTGGTGTGCTGAGTCAAGCAATCAGGATCCCCGTTTTGTGCAAAGCTTGGTACCAGCTATGGGGTCCTGAGGTGTGAGATAAGACTCACACCAGAGAGGAGTTAAGCCCGTGGGTGCTGGGAAGCTGTCTCCACTGGGATGGCAGCCAGGACAATCTGACGGCGAATGTTTCCCTCCCATCCTGGGGAGGAAAGCAAGCCGGTCCTCCTTCCTGTGAAACAGCCCAAATTCCAGGAACGGGGCCCTGCTGGGGATGAGCCCTGGAAACATCCCTTCCCATCACTCCAACACACACCGCCCTGGCTGGGCTGCTGCCAGCAGCACTCTGGGGATCCCCACTGCACCCCGACATGCTCCAGCCTCTTTGCTTTCCCTCCCCAACTGTTTTGCAATCCTTCCTGCCCAAGGTCTGTGCCCTGGCAGCACTTGGCCAGCTGCAAAGAGCCAGTGGCAGGCAGCCAGGCTGCCCTGCTCAGCTTCCCTGAACCCTCCCCCTGCTCAACCCCCAGTCCTTGCAGCATGGGGTGCTCAGAAGAGCCCACCTGAGGGGACCCCTCTGGGGTGGTGAGCAGCAAAAGGAACTGTACCATCCCTCCTGGCAGCTGTCCATCGTGATGCAGCAGCAGGAGGGGGTAAGGCAGTGGGAAGGTCAGCTTGGTTCACCCCAAAGAAATAAAGAAGTGGTGAGCCCTGGGGCACCAGTGTCGGGGCACAAGGGTGGGAGGACACCGAAGGGGCAAGACCAGACCAGAGCAGCATGAGGAGCAGCAGACGAGACACTTCCTCTGCAAAACCCCCCTGCCTCCAGCTGGGACGTGACGGCAGCGGTGCCGGGGCTGCCTGGGCCGCCAGCCCACTGCTTGGAGGCACTGGAGCAGCGCCTGGGCGGGTGCGATAGACTGGAAGGGGACCCATGAACACATCCAGATAGACCCGTGCTGAGTCACGGCTGGGAGGCCCTGCAGCTTCCCCCTCCCCGCTGACAGGTCCCGGCACACACCCCATCGCTCCTCCCCACTTCAAAAGGAAGGAAAGGGCGAGCTCCAGCCCTCCACCGGGGTGTGAGCGCAGCTGAGGTGCTCGAGCCGTCAGCCCTCGGAAAGCTTCCCCTGTTGGTGCTCCTCAAAGGACCAGTTCACCACAGCAGCCAGCGGTCCCTCCCCACGCTGCTGGGATGGAGAGTCGACAGCACAATGCCACCAAGGAGCCTGAGATCGAGCTGTTCGTGAAGGTGGGTCTTGGGGGGGATGGTTGCTTTTTGGCAGTTCTTCTCAGGCTCATCGTCACCAGGCTCCAGCTGGGTGTAGGTGGTGGAAATTTGTGGGTGTCTTCATGTTTTGGGAGGCTGGAGATGGGTACCAAGTTTGGGATCACTCACCACGAAGGCTGGGTAGGCAGGTGGCCAGAGGAGGGGACCAGGCACACAGTGGCCCAGGGACCAGTGGGGTGTCGCGCCTTGCATCCTAGAAGATGCCCTGTTCTTGTGGAGGTCATGTACCGGGGGAATGGCACTGCTGGCAGCTAGTGTAGTGAAGGAGCAGGCACACGTGTGCCTCTCGAAACCTAGATAAGACAAGCCCCAGCCTGGGAATAGCAAGTGAGAGGGCTGAGAGCAGCCACTTCAGCTTCTCCTGTGAGCCAGTGTTGCGAAACAGAGCGCGGACAGCCTGGGGAGCCAGTGTGGGTGCCCATGTGTGGGCGGGATGGGGCGGCTTCGCAGAGCAGCCGGGGGGGATTATTTGCTGGAAACGGTTTGGGGTTTTTTGTTTGTTTGGTTTTTTCTTTTCTTTTTTTTTTTCCCCTGTTAAGCAATTTTCCAAACACTCCCCCTGGAACATATTAACACTCAAGTTCAAAATATCTACAGTGGACATGTGGGGTATAGAAAGAGAGGAGCCGAAGCTGGTGGCTGGTAACTGCGTGTGCCAGCAGTAATGCCAGTGGGGCCCTGGGACACACTGTCAAGTGACAGTGGCCGGGAGGAGCGATGCCTCTCTGTGCCACCACGTTGAGGTTTTAAGGGCGGTTTCCCTGCAGCCACTCAACCCTGGGGGCTTTGCTCCTCTCCTCCCAGGGCAGCTCAGTGCCCGAAAGGACTGCGGTGCCTAGCTGGAGGCACTGGCTTCCATGGCACAGGCACCCGGCAGTGCTGGGCACTGTGTGGCACCTTGCTTGGGCTGTGGTTGGAAATACATGTTGGAAAGGATTATCTGAGCCTTTGTGGGAGGGATCTCCCCCAACCCCTTGCCAAAACTGTGGCCATGGCGGTGCTTGCCAGGCACTGAGCTTTGCTTAGCCAAATCAGACAAGTGTATTTTCTTGGTGAAAGTAATTTGGATTCCCTTCTTAGCACCACTTTTTTGCCAGGGTGGCTTGGGAGAAGAGGAAAATGATACATGAGGTGACTGCAATGGCGGCAGCACCTTCAAGGGGGTTTTCAGGGGGAAGGGAAACGGAAAACAAAGCAGCAGCGTCGTCAGGACTTCCCCTATGCCTTAATTTAGCGCGAAAAAACCCTTCTGGCTTGTCTGTTAACAGACAAATTGATGCTGTGCCTCCTCCTACCATTGAGGACCCAGTTTTACTGAAGTTACAGCAGCTCCCAGCTGCAGACAGGCACTCCCTGTGCCATTGGCACTTCACACCTCTCCTGGGCTGGGGTCCACCCTGAGACACGTCTGCCAGTTTAACCCACCATAGATCATAGCCATAAATCATGGGGGGGAGCCGGTCCTCCCCCAGGTGCCTACTGGCACACGGCCCCTGCCAGGCTTTCACTTTGCCAAATGCTGAAGTTAACTTGGCGAGGATGGGGAGGGTGTGAAGCAGCTCCCGCATCATCTTTGGGTTGGGGTGGGCAGTCCCCAAAGGGCAGCTTCTTACCCTGCCATGGTCCCGGTGAGAATATCGTCCCACCAGCTGGGGTGCTCTCCCCACCTGGGAGGAGGCTCTGCCCCTTAGTCCCCCAAGGCATTTAGCTACCCCATGGCTGCTTCCCAGCTTTCGGGGTGGCTTTAGGAACCATGGGCAGGTCCCGGTGGGTGTTGAGTACTTAGTGTCCCAAGCATGCAGAGCTGCTCCCTCCACCCACTGCGTTTCATGCTGTTTCACCAAGGGAGAAACCACAGGAACTGCTAAGTAACTTTGGGGTTTTAATACCTCATGCAGCCTCATGAGGCCTCAGAGAATTGGGGCTAAAAACCTGCACCTTCCTGGAGACGCTGTGCTAGCCCACCCTGGGTTTATCCATCATCCAGAGGGGAAAAGAGTGAGGAAAGTCAGTTGGAAGAGGCTGCAGGCTCTGCACCCCCTGCCCCAGTCCTTCCTGCAGCCCAGGGAGAGCCGGGGAAGAGGCTTTCTCCAGAGACGGAAGTGAAGAGCGATGACTTCCCCACTGCACTGCTTGGCTTTTGCTGGGGAGGGAGGGTGTGCGGCTACGAGTCTCCCCAAACCCCTTTCCCCTGAGCAAACCCTGGCTCCTGGAAGGCTCTCCCCACCACTATGCGGGTGCCAGCAAGGCCACACTAGAGCCTGGTGCCCCTGCCCAGCAGCACCCAAGCTCTGGTGGAGCTGCTCTCCACTTCTTCCAGATAAAGATTTAGCTCCGAGCATCCAAGGATGGGCCTGGCTTACTTTTTTTTACCCCCTGCAGAGGCCATCCTGATTTTCCTTTCAGTCTGGTCCAAAATTCCCCACCTCCCTATCTTTATAAGACAAGGGGGAAAACCAGCCTGAGCTGCTCAGTCTGGAGGTACAAGACAAGCATAGAGAAGCCTGAAGCAGGCAAGCACAGCTTGAGCCCAGAGCAGCCCTGGTGAGGGACATCCCGCCCACCTGACCATCCCCTCCAGCACCACCTTTGCCCCTTGTGCAACTCCACCAGAGCCACTTACTGCTGTGGCTCAGCACAACAGCTCCCGAGGGGCTAACAAGATAAATTGCAATTAAACCTCCTCACTCCTAGCCTTGTGCTGAGCGAGGAGAGCAAAGGAGAGGGGAGCCAGCTGGCTGCCCTCTCCTCTGCAACCAGCAAGGCCATCTCAAGAGAGCAGGGAGGAAAGCATCAGTCCTCGTGCCGGGCAGCCACAAAAGCACCTTCTGAGCTGTTGGTGTTGGAGATGCTCCAAAGGATGGCATGAGTTTTGGCTTGTAGGTGCCAGCAACAATGGAGAGGGGAAGGGGAGCAGAGATGCCCTGCAGTCATGCCAATGGGTAGCCCTCGTGGCTGTTTTCTGACTCTCCCCTCCAGTTCCCTCACAGGATGTCTGATACACAATTTTATCCATTTCCAAAGAAGCCTTATTTATTATAAGCTGACATGGGGTGCTCCTGAGCAGCAGCTCCCCAGGAGCATTTCTTATTAATAGCCAGCAAAAAGCCTCATGTGTGAATTCAGCTTCACTTCTAGGTATATCCCAGAGAATCAAGACATTTCTCAGTTCCCATTTCCTATCTCAGGAGCATAATTTCATGACAGCTGAGCATAGGAAATACTGGTTAAAAGTAATTTTCATTCCTCTGGAAGAACTAAAAGGTGTTGGCATAGCGGAAAAGCAGACCATCACCTCCAGCTGACCACTTGGAGCATCAGGATTTTGTTTTGATCAGTTTACAGTCTCCCTTAGGGCGAGTTTGACGCTCGTGTATCTCTCCTGGAGAAGCTGAGCATTCCAGAGGCCACAGGTTTCTGGGCACCTGTAGATACAGACAGGTGACTTGTAGCACTTACCTCCAGCCTGGGAGAGCCAGGCACAGGTCTCTGAATCTTCTAATGAAGCATCCTCAGCCATCCTGTCTTGGGGCCCCAATGAGGTGTGAGCTCTGGAGCCACCTCCAGCTGCCCACCCACGATGTTATTGCTGCTACTTGACTTCTGCACTACCAGATCCTCCCAAATCTCATCATCCACCTGCTTAGCCTCTGGACTTCAGCTCACCAGCTGATATCAAGGCTTAGCGTAGAGCCACAGGGCACAAGCCTTCCCACTGGGGCTCACATGCTGACACAGGCTGCTACATGGGAACAGCATCCCTCCATAAAGGAGCTGGTGTGAGCTGTGCTGCTCCTCCCTGCAGTGGCAGGACTGCCACATGCACTGGAGGACCATAGTTCATATGCAGCTGAGGAACTAGTTAATTCTCTTAAAGAAGTCGAGTTTCCTGTGAGCCATTTTACCTCTCGTTACCACAGGACAACTTCCCTCTCTGAACAGCATCTATGCCAGTTTTCATGCACTGGGGGGAATCTGCCCCATTCCTCTTGGCCAAACTCCTTATAAGGAGTTTCAGTCCTTTTTGCAAAGGGTATTTTCAGCTGCTACATAGCAAGGGAATGGGCTCTGCTCCACCTGCTGCTGCTTTCCCTTGGGATTGCTGAATGGGCATCATCTGGGTGAGGCCCTGATGAGGGAGCCCTGGTGGGACTCAGGCAGGTTGTCCAAGCTCCTCACTTTCCTGTGTCCTCACTGTTGTTTGACCCCATCCTGGTCACACAGCAGCCCCCTGAGTGCTGAGATGTCATGGCTGTGTCCCTGCAGAGGGGTTGAAAGGGACTGTCTGCACATGATCAAAGCTTTAGGAGCTGACACATGGCTCCGTTCCCCACTGATGCTGGGTGGGATGCCAGCACAAATCCACCTCTGCACAGCCCCACCACCTTCAGCCCCTTCTCCTTCCTGAGGCTGAGGAGGCTGCTTGGGTGGTTCTTGGCCATCACCAGTCTGGGGAAGTCGTGCCTAAGTTTGTTAAATACATGCAAAACTGGAGGCAGACACTAACAGCACACAAAAACAAACTGCTCTTTTCCTGGAAAACATGAGCACATTTCCCTTCTCGCAGCCCTCTCCAGCCTGGCCTCCCAGCCAAGCGGACCCTCCCTTCCTCCCCATCCATCAGCAATCACCCTGCACCTCCTTCCCCTGCCTCATTCTCCTCTTCCTCCTGGCTTTATCTCACATTTCTGGGAAGGATCTGACCCAGGGCATCCTGAGGATGCTCTCTGATGCTTTCCAGTGGCAGCAGGGCCGCAGCTCACAGAGGGGATCCTACAGCCGAGCCTCCGGTGGTGGGAGGGGCTCCCTGCAGCATGCAATGCTGGGGTGCTGGGCCAGGTCCTCCACATGCCTTCCTCCTGAGACCGACTTCGGTGGCTCTCCATCTCCAGGCATCTCATCTGGGCTGAGTGAGCCCAGCCAATGGGTTAAAACCTCATTTCTCTGCTTTCCTGGCAGGCTGGTCTGGATGGAGAAAACATTGGAAACTGCCCCTTCTGCCAGCGCCTCTTCATGGTTCTGTGGCTCAAAGGGGTCAAGTTCAACGTCACCACAGTGGACATGACCAGGTGAGATGGCACCACGGCCCAGGCCTGTGCCAGCAGTGGGGCAAGACACCCCTGGCTCAGCTCCCCCCATCAGCACTTTCCTCCCTCCCGCCCGCACTGCAGCCAGCGTGCCACCACGAGAGGGACAGGGTTGACAGTCCCTGTCCACACACTACCCATTGTGCAGTGGGGTGCGGGGGGTGGGCCAGCACAGAACTCCAGCCACATGCCAACACATGCACGGCACAGGGACCCCTTGTCCTGCTGGATGCAGGTACGAGTCTGAGGCACTGCAGGGCAGACCGAGAGGCTGGGGGGCACTTCTCAGCCCCCTAAACCCAGCAAAGTGTACAAGTGGGGATGCTCCTGGTCCTGCGCCCCCTCCGACACACCCACCTCAGCCTTGTCCATTTGCCCCAGGGAGGCTGTTGGATGCAAACAGGCTGCAGGCTCTCAGCCCACTTATTTTCTCCACTCCAGGAAACCTGAAGAGTTGAAAGATTTAGCACCGGGTACCAACCCACCCTTCTTGCTGTTCAACAAGGAGCTGAAAACAGACTTCATTAAGATCGAGGAGTTCCTGGAGCAGACCTTGGGCCCACCCATGTAATTTCTAGCTTGCTCCTTCCCGCTTTTGGGGCCTGGCAGGCACACCACAGCATTGCGTAGTGCTCGGCAGATTGGGAAACCGAGGCAGGGTGCTAGGAGGTGCCTGAGAGCAGCTCGGGGAGGGGGCTGGCTCCCCACCTGACACCCTGAGCTGTGCTCTGCAGGGCCAGGGGTTGCGATGCTGAGGGGCTGTGTCCCCTGGGGAAGGTGGTGGGTGGGGCTGTGAGGGGACTGGGATGGGCTAGGGTGGAAAACAATGGAAGGAAATGCGCTGGTCCCTTGGAGCAGACCGGGCTGAGGGGGAGATGGAGAGCAGGGGGGGTCCCTGCAGGCGCCAGGACCCCTGGGAGCTGGTGGTTTTGCAGCTGACTGTGGCAGTTGGTGTTGAGGCAGAGGGGGCACATGAGACCCCCTTTGACTGCTGGTATCCAGTGTGCTCAGCTAGTCAAAAGCAAATGCCCTTGCTTGGAAGCAGCAGCACAGGTAGCCCCAGAGGGCTGCTGGGGGGTGTGTGTGCCGTCCCCCCTGAGCTCAGGCAGGGCACTGCCCACAGCCTGACAAGCCAGCCTGCCCTGTGCCCTGCGTGGCTGTAGGCCTCATGCCACGTGCAAAAGAGGAAGCTTCAAATGCATTCGTCATCTGCCTCCTTGCAGGGCACCCTGGGACGCATCAGCAAACAAGAGACTGTTACTGAGGAAGTCATGGGAGCTTCTGGCTTCCCCAGACCCCTCCCATGCCAACATGCATCCTTTGGGCTGGGCCAGATCTGCCTGCAGGCAGAGCTCTGCTCTGGGGGCTCTGCTGCCACCAGCGTCCCCAAAGCATGGAGTTTCTGCCCTGTGATTTTCCCCTAGCAAGCACCCAAGATAGTACAGCTCCCAGGGTGGCAGCTGCAGTAATTTAAAGCAGCACTGTTCTCCCACAACCAGCTGAACATCACCTGCATCCTCCAGTACCAGCCCTGGGCACCATGGCCCAGGAGATGATGCAGCTGAGGACCATGCAGCTGAATCTCTGCCTCCATCCTTGTCTGCACTGACACAAGTGTCTCTTTAAAGGTATCCGCACCTGAGCCCCAAGTACAAGGAGTCCTTTGACGTGGGGAGTGACATCTTTGCCAAGTTCTCAGCGTACATCAAGAACCCGCGCAAGGAAGCAAATATCAGTAAGAAATGCGGGTGGGGGCTGCAGGGCAGTGATCTGCCACGCCAAGTTGGGAGAGAACCTTTGTCTGCAGGCAAATCCTGCCACCAGGTTAGGGTTCCTGCTGCCTTCCCCACCAAGGCCTCCTTGGCAAGCAGAGGAGTGGGCAGGAAGGGTGAAGGCAGTCCTGTGTTCCACTGGGCTAACGGCCCTGTGTGCAGGTGCTGGGGAGACTGGGTCCTGGAGGGGAGCATGGCGTGATGCTGCTGGGATCCCCTGGAAGCAGAGACTGGCCAGTGTCCAGTGCTGCACACCACCAGCATGGCCCTTAGGGCTTTGTCCCTGTATGCAAAGCTTGGGAGAGGCTCAGCCACCCTATACAGCCCTGGCCTGTGCTGGGGAGCCCAGGGCACCAGGCTAACAGCACTAGTTTCCCTGCCCACCCAGATTTCGAGAAGGCCCTGCTGCGGGAGTTTCAGCGGCTGGATGTCTACCTAAACACTCCTCTCCCTGAGGAGATTGACCAGGACAGCGTGGAGGACATCACCGTCTCCAAGAGGAAATTCCTGGATGGAGACCACCTGACGCTGGCTGATTGCAACCTCCTGCCCAAACTGCATATCATCAAGGTAATGGCACCAGCTCCCAGGGCCAAGGTGGGGGCACCCACTCCAAGAGGGGGTGGCAGGGTGGGGTGATGCAATCAGGAGGCTGAGGGTCCTGTATTTTTCCCCCTCCCCCAACCAGAGAGTGAATCTTCTCCAGCTCTGGGAAGTCTCAGCCTTCTCCTCTCCTTTCTAGATTGCAGCCAAAAAGTACCGCGACTTCGAGATCCCAGCGGACATGACGGGTGTCTGGCGCTACCTCAACAATGCCTATGCCTGTGATGAGTTCAGTCACACATGTCCCGCTGACGAGGAGATAGAGCACACCTACGCCAGCGTCGCCAGGAAGATGACCTAACCCCACTGCAGGGTGCGCCGGCAGCACTGCCCCTCACAGAGCCCTCCACCTCCGCAGTCCTGACACAACCAAACCCTGGTCGAGGGAGGGACTGGAGGGAGTTTACGGCATTGCTACCCCCCGCCTTTCAGAAATAGTGCCTTGCTTCACAGTCCCCCGCCGCTCCCTCCTCCTCTGCCGGCTGGCTGCAGACCCCATGCGCTGTCAGTGCTGACCACACGTATGGACCAGTCCCTGCGTGGCTGCAGTGGCGACTGCATCCCTACTGCCTGAAAGTGGGTCTCACAGCCTGTGACCATGCGTCATGGGAAAAGCCAAGTGCTAGCCTTCTGCAGCAGCACTTCGGTGGAAGAGATGAGAACTCCCCCAAATGGCTGGGCCAGCCCTGCCTCCCCATCTGCTGCTGGAGCTGCTCTTCTCTGCCAGCCTTATGCAGTCCCAGCCATCCTGTATGCTTGGGAAGAGGTGTCCTGCGATCCCAGTGCATCACCTGGGCTGGTGCTCTTTGAATTTGCCCAGTCGCCCTTCTGCACAGCACCCCACAGCCTATGTTTGGGCAAGCCTTCTCTTCCACCAAGGCATCCAGGCTCCATCTGAAGACACTGAAAGACCCTGCCCCTAATAGTTTATTGCAGTGACAAATTGTTCTCACTGCTAGAGAGTTGTAATGTGTATTTAGCTCCCCATTAGGATATGGGGGCAGGAGGATGCTGGGGGTGATGCCTGGCGCAAAAGTGCCAGGACCTGCTGTGGAAGGGAAGGAGGGGTGCGGGGACTTATGAAGGGCTGAGGATGGAGGGCACCCAGGGCCACATGCTGCTGTTGCAAGATCCCGCCTGGCTCCTGTGAGCTAAGAAACCTCTTCCTGCCTTGCAGGATACTGCAGGAGATGCAGCCATGTGCAGCTCCAGCTCCACTACCCCCTCCCCAGTCCCCACCAACACTTCAGGTGCCTGACTGGGAGACGGAGGCATGGGGTAGGGCATCTGTCTGGTTTCCACACTCCAGTACCAGACAGCCTAAGAGAGCAGGCAAAAGCTGCTTTGCAAAGTGCTGTGTCTGTAGCAGACACATGGACAGGTTTAGTGCTCCCTGGCTCAGTGTTGTACCTTCCTGTCTAGTGTTACTGATGCAAGAGGAGTCAAAGCATCTCTTCATAGCCATGACATCCCATCCTCCCCCATCTGATACCTCCAGCTCCCCCAAGGGCTCTTGCCAGTGCCTGTGAATTCAGACAGCTCTCCCTAGCCAGCCCCATGGGCAAAAAAATACTGTACAGTGAGTGTGTTGGGTCCTGCGGGGACATGGCGATGGCAGACCCCCCCCCTCCAGCCCTCACTGCCACTTCCCTCTTTGCACTAAAAGGTGTGTCCTTGCAAGCCTGCCTCTGATAGCACTGGGTTTGGGGACTGGTTTTGTTATTAATGTGTTTTGGTTTGTTTGGTTTTTTTAAAACCAGGAACAGCAATAAACTATATTTTAATATGACCTGCTTGTGTATTGTCAGTGCACAGGCCCAAGCCACCAGGCATGGATGGTGCTGCAGGGGGTGGAGGGGCCTTCCCCTCAGTGGAAACCCTTCTGAGGTTTAGCATAAGTGAAGCTATAGTCCCCAGTCTCTGCTGCCCTGGATCACTGGGATGCATGTGATGCTCCTGCCCTGCCTGCAGGAGAGATGTCCCCTCCCTGGGGCACATGCACTGTGATCTGCCCATGCCATGCACGCAGCAGTGGGAGGATGCAGGACCCTGCACAGTGTGGGGATGGAGTAACCACAGGATGCTGCTCTGGTGCAATGGGTTTATTCACTCCTGCTGGCAGCCTGCATGTCCCTGCCAGGCCATGGTGGCAGCTCTGCCTTGCTTGGAGGTCTGCTGGTGTGGGAGAAATACTGTCCTGCACCCTGGATCTTCATGGAACTCTCCCCTACCCTACAACACCCCTCCTCTGCTGTAGACCCTGTCCCCCTTTTCCCCACAAGGGATGGAGACCTTTAGAAGCTCTGTGCAAACCAGCCCACAGCGAGGTGTGGGGTCATGTGTGGATGGGCCCACCAGAAGGCACTGAGATAGGGGTGGCAGGGAGAGGGCTGGCAGGCAGGCAGAGCTCCTCCTCTACCCCTCATTTGGTGACACAGTATTTCCAGAAGCAAGCTGGGAGGAAAAGGGAAAGACACCCATGTGAAAGGCTGCTGCAGTGCTTGGCTACAGTCAAAAAGTTTAAAGGAAGGGAGATGTCCACCTCTTCTCCCAGGCTCTCCTTTGGCTTTGAAGTCAGTTCTAGGAGCACAGCCTGGGAGCTGAATGCCTTAGTCCACACCATGAGCATCCTCCACCCCAAGCCACTGCATGCCATGGCATCTTTGAGGACAGTGATGGGTCAGGTCCCAGGACCTGCTGAGGGCTGGGCACTCACCTCTCTTTCTGGATTGTTGAGAGGCCTGGTCTGTCTGGGTAAACCCCTGGCTCTGGAACTCACCCACTGCCACCATCTTCCAGAGGACTGCATCAAGGTCTTCCAGCTGCTGTGGCATAGCAGCCTCATCATGCGTGTGTTATACCCATCTGGCAAAAGCAGCCCCCAAACCCCTTCCCCTCACTGCCTGACCAGGGAGGGAAGCAGTGCTGGCACCCAAGTGGGACTGCCTCAGTTCACTTTTACTGGCCAACAGGGATGGGGTTTGCTGGGACCTCGTGGGGAGCTGGCCCGTGGGAGTCCCCTGCCCAGCAGCGTCTCCCTGGGCCACCCTCCTCTAGGCCAGAGAGGCACCTCCACTCACCAAGTGGTCAGGGACATCCTCCTGCAGAGTGCTTTTATTTCCTGGAAAAAAAAAAATGAAATGCCATGAGCATGCAGGGTCTATGGGGGGGCATAGGGAGGCAGAAGCCAAGGGAAGATATGTCAGAAGGAGAGGGGACAGCACCATCGCCTGTTTCTTTCCATGCTCCCCTGGGGGCACTTAATCTGCAGCACTCCTTTGTCATGGATGCAACCCTTCACCTGCAAACTTGCTGAGGGTGCACTCTGTCCCACCATCCAGGTCATTAATGAAGATGTTAAATAGAACCATCCCCAGTACTGACCCTCAGGATGCACCACTAGTGACTGGCCTCCAGCTGGACTTTGTGCCACAGATCTCAGCCAGTTTTCAGTGCACCTCACTGTCCACTTATCTAACTGGACTTTGTCATCTTCTCTATGAGGATGCTATGGGAGACAGTGCCAAAAGTTGAGGCAAACAACATCTGCTGCTTGGTGTTGCCTTCAGCATGGCTGCAACAGGAGGGTGGAGAAGGTCCCCATGAGTTACCGGGGTTCCCTCTGCCACAAAAGACCCTTCTGAGGGCAGCTCTGCAGCACCCCTTCCTGGACTCACTTAAGCAGGCTGCTGCACCAGTGGGAGCTGCAAAGGGTTAAGTCCAGACCCCCGTTATCCCAGGTAACACCTCAGATAAGTGCAAGCAGGAATCTTGCCCCTGTGAGTCTGTCCCATGGCCTGTCTGCGTTGCTCTGGGGAAAGGGATAGTCTAAGGTCACCAGAAAACCAAACATTAGGCACATGGCTACAACTAAGGCAACAAGTCCCTTGCTGTCTGATTGTGTTTAACTGGAAACTAGCTGGTGTGTCAGGGGCTTTCCAGCATCTCACCCTTTGACCCATCCCTCCTCCAGTCCCTGTCTGTACACAGCCCCCAGGAAGTTCTCACGAAGCTCCAGGAGCTAAGCAATCCCAAGCACTTGGCCTTGTATTTCCTTTGCCTCAGACACGCAGCCAAGCTGCTAAAGCTCTGGAAGTCCCCATGAGTCAGCCAAGCAACAAGAAGAGCCCCTGTGCCTGCTTATTTTCCAGAAGTACCAGGCAGTGTGCTCTGCTGGGGCCGCTTGCAGGGGCTGCGCAAGCGGATCATGGGACTGGGGTCATGCTCTCCTTCAGGTCTCAAGCTCTGCTCAAGTGACTTTTTCTCCAGCATCAGGAAGCCCAGAGCATCTAAACTGGTGCTTACCCTGCTGGTCAGTACTAGCATGTATGGACCAGGACCACAGGGTGGATGCGAATGGGTGTCATCAGCCCCAAGCCCAGCAGATGCTGGCTCTGCCGCCTGTGGTCCCCTGGGGCACTGGCCTGCATGCAGTGATGCATGGCAGGGCACCATGCTGCAGCAAAGCCCCGGCACACAGTGCAGTCAGCCAGCGTCGCAATGCCAGGTCTCGCGGCTGTTGGGGAGGCTCATACCAGCCCATGACTAGAACTCACCCCATCCCAGAGCATACCAGGCCACCTAGCATGCACCACTCACTCTGCACATGAGCTGCAATTCCCTCATCTCCACGTAGGGTGTCAGAATAATATTGAGTCTAGAGCGATGCTTTGTTTGTATGCCCCAGGCTGGCCGATTCCCAGAACAATGTTGTCTGTCAGCCCAGGGTACCTGGACACTTCGCCCAAACTCTGCTGTCTGCAGATCACAACAGACAAAGCAGTCCCTTGGTTACAGGATTGTCTTCTCTTGTTCAACCTGGTCACACTAGGAATGGGTTTAACCCTGCTGGACATACACTACTCCTAACAAAACTGGGGAAAACCCTCCCCAGGCCAGAAGCTCTTTCTGCTCATAAAGAAATAGGGGAAAGCTGTGCTGCTGTGCATGCCTGCAGCAGCCAAACCCCCAAGAAACACCAGATGCAAGCCACATGGTTTGTGCCAGCATTCAGTGCCAGGCATGAAGCACAGGGACAAACCCCACTTGGCTTCTGTGCACCAACACCCAAGTCAGTTGTGCTTACCTTGGGCACTATATTGCTTTCAGGGTAGATAGGATAAGCGCTGATGCAGCAAGCCCCGAACAGTAGCACCAAGGTGATGACCATCCTCTGGGAAGGTGTCTTCTCCCTTCTCCAAACCCTGACCAATTGCCTAGGAGCCTGTGAATGAAGGAGTGTGAGGCAGTTCTCTTTTATGTCCTCCAGCTCTTTGTGATCAATATGTTCTCATCAGGTGGGTTGTCTTTTCTGCTGGGTTGGCCGTCCATCCTGATGACAGGAGACCACTGACCCTGCTCTCCCCCCAGTTTGGTCTCTGTTGCTCTTGAATGAGGATGCTTGATAAATGCTTGGCTGGGTTTTCAGAAGCGCTGCTGTTTACTGTGGCTGTGCTGTGCTGGGGGAGGAAGCGCTACAGAAGGCTAGACAGGTTAACCATGCCTCTGGTGGAGTCTGGAGGAGGATCAGAATGGGGCCAACGTTTGGACAAAACATGTGGATCCATGCTTCCTTTTTGCATGATCTTCCTCCCAAAGGGTTACCACATGTCTTCCACTCCTTTCACATCTCACGGCAACATGAGGACAGTGACAAAACCTTTGGTCACCTGGGCATCCTGAGCTGATTCTCAGTGGGTGCCCTGGTCCCTAATGACAGGACTCAGCAAGTGACAAGGCTCATCCTCTGCAGACGGCAGCAGCCGGAGCTTCCTTGCTGGAACAGTATTTGATCTTGCTGGCGTCCAGAGGAGCCTTTCTCCTTACCCCAGAAGCTGGCAGCACAATTCCCCCTTCTAGAGGATGCATCTGTGAGGTCCAGGCTTTGGGATATTGGCTGCAAGGCCTCCATCCCTGGCTACCTTTTTTTCCAGAGAAAAAAAATGGGTATTTAACTCTAAGCCAAAACTACCCAGACTCCAGCACTGACTCTGAATTGCACCACATTCATATTTTGTGAAGCCCAGCCTGAGTCCCTTCAGTCTGCAGTGACTTACAGGCCTGGATGTCCACAGCTGAATTCAGAGAAACCCAGCTGACACTGGTCCCTTTGGTGACCTCAGCCAGGCCATATTTGCTGTGACAGCAGCTTGCACCCTTGTTCATATAGTGCCATGCTTCCTGAGAGCAGCAAGGAAGAGTTTGACAGACAGGAGGAGATCTTAAACTCTCAGGAGCTGCAAATCAACCCTGGGTGTTATTTGTGGGGGAGAGGAGACAGAAAGGTTCGTTTGGTGCTCTTTCCTACCCCTACTAATGCTGGGGCTCAGCCAGGTTGAGCAGTACCTGCTTCAGAGATGCCACAAGGAAAGCCCCTTTGAAATCTTGGTGTGAGATCTGTTTCTCATTCTCTTGTGTCCTCTCCTCTTGTGGGGTGGGACATCATGGAGCCTTTCCTGAGGAAGACTGGACAGGATGTTTGGGAGCCTGAGCATCTGTTTTTTAGCCAAGAGGCTGACCATGACCCTGCTGACCACAAAACAGGGAGACAAGAGTGTCTGCACACCCGGGTACAGGCTCCCATTTTTGATAAAGTGGTTGAAGGTGCATTAACAAGAGATCATTGCTTCTGTCTGCAAATCACTGTCTGTCAGGCACAGATCAAACTGGGAGACAGATGAGGCAAAGTGTTCATCCATCCCAACCAGCCACGCCACTCAGCTGGGATCTTTCTCCTGACAAAAATCTGTATCTAGAATCATAGAACCATAGAATGGTTTAGGTTGGAAGGGACCTTTAGAGGCCATCTAGTCCAACCCCCTGCAGCGAGCAGGGACATCCCCAACTACAGCAGGTTGCTCAGAGCCCCGTCCAGCCTGACCTTGAATGTTTCCAGGGATGGGGCATCGACCACCTCTCTGGGCAACCTGTGCCAGTGTCTCACCACCGTCACTGTAAAACATTTCTTCCTTATATCCAGTCTAAATCTACCCTCCTTTAGTTTAAAACCATTACTCCTTGTCCTGTCACAACAGGCCTTGCTAAAGAGATTGCCCCCATCTTTCCTATAGTCCCCCTTTAAGTCCTGGAAGGCTGCAATAAGGTCTCCCCGCAGCCTTCTCTTCTCCAGGCTGAACACCCCCAGCTCTCTCAGCCTGTCTCCATAGCAGAGGTGCTCCAGACCCCTGATCATCTTCGTGGCCTCCTCTGGCCCCGCTCCAGCAGGTCCACGTCCTTTCTGTGCTGGGGGCTCCAGAGCTGGACACAGCA
>VZTV01111131.1:0-12157 GCA_013400875.1 Anhinga rufa
CCCGCTCCCGCCCCCGCTCCCGGCCGGGCGGTGGCTGTTCCGTAGGGATGCGAGCGGCATCTGGTGGCGGCAGCGGGGAGCGCACGGCCGCGGAACCAACACCCCCCCCGCCAAAACCCCGCCGAAACCCCGCCTTGCGAGGGGTGACAGCTAGCAGCTGTCGGCGGAAGAGGGTTCGCTCTGGAGCAGGGGAGACGGTAACCTGACTGCGGAAGAGCATCAGGGTCTTTTCCGACCTAAATGATTCTATAAGAAGATGAAAAAAAAAAATAAATCCTCAGCCTGAATAGTACTAGGCTGCTCCAGCCAAGTTCAGCGTCGTAGGGACCCCTGAAGAAACGACACTAAAAATAATCCCTTTGCAATATTTGTAACGCAGCCTCTGCAAAACAGAGATCTGACCCTGAAGTCCAAACTCTAACAGGCTGTCTGTCATCAGGGTGAACATCAAGATAAAGAAAATCGTTAAATGTAGAAAGAACAAGTCTCAAAAAATACTCAGTATTTTACTGGAAACACAAACTAGATGTTTAAGTATGTTCCAAACATAGCAAGCTTTTAGGAGTTTAAGACTTTTATAGAAGCTTCGTCCTGCTTCCAAAAAGAAGCAAAAGGCTAAGCGATTTGGAGGTGACCTGAAGTAACAGCGAATCCTTTCTTGTCCTGATTCATGACGAGGGCCAACTGACCTTCCCTGGTCATGTTGAGGAAAAAGGAAATTTTTGGCACGCAACTTCCCAGTTCTAGATTTGCCTTCTGTTAGAAGTACTGTCCAAAGCCCTGCGTGGCAGCAGGTATGAGCCTTTCTACTTCAGGGTCCTTAGAGGAACTTTTGGAAGAGCTGTAGTTACTTAATGATCCATCACATCCAGACATTTCTTAGTTTTGAAAATCATAAACATTCAACTACACACCTCTCTACCTGGATGCTTTAACTGAACTTGATGTCCATAAAAGAGCTGAAAAGCAGTGGCAATTTGGGGTTACCTGGGGTACCCTTCCTGGTACATCCAGCACCTCCACTCAAAACTAGGACCATCGCATGCAAATACAGAGAATAAAAAGTACAAGTACTATGTAATCAGAGCTTCAATTTGGCTTGAGAAATGACCTGATGAATGGTTAAGCTCAAGGACAAATTCTTTGCCTGAATCATGTAACAATCTTCAAGGCTGGAAAAAAGGATCAGGCCCCTTGCTTCTCTGAACTGTAGGAGAGGGGGGTTCTTGTCCAGGGTAGTTTAGGACTTCAGAATAGGGATTCCCAGAGAATTATTTTGTTTATGTTTCCTACCGGTATCAATGTACCAAATGTGCATTGCTTGTCAGGAATCACAGGCACCAGAAAGAGAGGGAAGTACAGTTGGAAACTCGGGAACGACAGAGTTGATGTGTTTCCACTTTTCAAAGAAGGCAACAATCAGTCATCCTTACATAATCACTGCAGCCTTGACTCTGACTTCCTCGTGTGTTGTGAATAATCTGCAGTTAGAAATCAAGGAGTACAGCATACTTTTCTCTGTAGTGGTAGGTGCATTGCTAAGAGTGGGGGGGAAGGAGGGAACACGACAAGGACTCTCTTGCATCTCAGTGAGTCTTGACTGCTGGAGTGGCCTATTGACACTGCTGGCAGCTGATATAAATTGAAGTACTTTGTGAGCTGCTCTGTCTTGCCTTATGGGGACTTCAGCTCTACTCAGCATTGGTAAGGCAGTGGCAAGAGCGTGATGTGTAGTTTTGGGCACAGCACTTCAAGAAGGATGTGAGCCAAATGGAGAGAGTCCAGAGAGCTAATAAGAGTGAAGAGAAGTGTAGAAAATGTAACCTGGGGTAACAACTAAAGGAAATCTTCTAGAAAAGAGAAAAGAGCCTGTGAACTGCCTTCAAAAACGTAATCAGTTACTGCAAAGAGAAAGAGAATATGTCTTCGGGGACAGGAAAACCAGTAATAGATTTAAACTGCACCAAGGGTACCGTACATTTTCTTAGGGTACAATGCAGTTAAGACTTCTGGTTTTAGTTGGACATGAGTCTTTGCATTGCTTAAAAGTAATCTCAACCATTTTATTCCTAATTTTCCTACGTGCATTTTTCTCTACTGCTTTGGAAAAGTAATATAAACATTCAAAATACTGATAGCAGATTCACTCCCTAAAATGTGTTTACACAACCTTAATTTCTGTATACCTCAGTTTACAGCATTCCTACCTAGTTCATACAGCTGTCACGAGACCTACTCAAACACCTGCTATGCTATTGGAAAAGTGCAAGTGTGAATAGCATTATTTTGTTAAGATATAACGATATAATATATATTTATTAATAGCATATATTAATATATGATGGATATGTTCTAATCTATAATTATACGTTATACAACATATAATTATATTATGTGATGTATATAAGTAAAAATATAGTAAAAATTAAATAATTAATACTGTTAATATTATTAACAGAACTGATAGAAAATTAGAAAAATGAGGCCCCCAAACTGTGACCCTGATTTAATCAGAAATTGTTCAGTCTGGAGTTTTTTCATCATCTATAATTACAGAAAGCTGAGAAAAAGGTAGTTGGGATGTACGTTAATAGCTGAGGGAAGAGCCAGGGCCAGCAGAGAGTTAGAATGCAGGCATCTCAACAGACCAACATCAATAAACCATTTTTCCAAAAGAGAAATGTAGTCAATAAAACATAAAAGAAAAGCAGTAAAAAAATTTAAAAGCTCTTTCAAATACAGAAAGTCCATATTATGACAGCAACTGGCCACTCCAGGATGCACATTACCAAAGCATGAAAGCACTTCTGAGGTGACTGAAGTCACTCTGCCTTTAGCCTCGTGTCTCCCAGAGCACCCAAGACACACATTAATGGCTTAATGTGTTATTGCTTAATTAAATGATTAAACGCTTTATATGTGAAAGACAATCTGTTAAGTGGTAGGTTCTGGCACACTTCACCCTGAAAACACATTAAAAGCTCTGGCCATCTGAAAAGGAAAGAGATGAGGGCTCAAACATTTGGCTCTACACTACACAAAATTAATCCAACCAAAAGTGCCAAAATTTAATGATAGTGACCGTGAGTGCACAAAAACATGAACTTTGCTTCCAACCTCTGTCAGAAGGGAATGACGAACCAAAATAGAAAAAAGCCAGGAATCATATGTAAACCAGGTGGCAAATACCTTCTAAACCTCTTGTGTGCAGTGCCCGAGATGCCAGCACTGGGATACAACGTAACCATTATATCATGCACTTTAAGGTGTGTATTTTCACTAATAAAATCATTGCTGTTTGTGGTTTGACTACACCTACTACACAAAACATCAAAAATACACTATAGCTGTATCTTAGTGCAATTGTCTTGCTCTTTAAGGATGGATCAGCATAATCTAGAGATTGCTAAAGCTAAGAAAACTCTGTTACCTCCCCCTTTAATTCCAGAGAATCTAAACTCATTCAACACCACAAAGGATTACTGACAAAGAGGTGGTGTTTAAGACTGGGCTTAATCACAAAGAAAGAGGGCCAAATGGCCCAGTTTGTTTTCCAGGTCTCCTAACATCCATAATTAGAATTCTTGTATTCCAGTGGCAAAACTGAAATGGGATTGCTTAAAGCAGAGGTCAGCCCTTACTCTTGTCAACAATACAGAAAGAAACCCAGTTGCTGTTTTACCTTCCTTGGGAACTTCTGAGAGTTACAAGCAGTGCCAAGAGAGAGAGTTACAAGAAGCCAGAGGGACTCCTGAACCTGATCCAAGGCCACCAAAAGCCACAGAACCAGCAGAAAGCCAAGCAGTGGCAAATATATGCCTTTGAAGCAAAGCTGCAAAGAGACAGAGCCCAAGATAACACCACATGTGTTTAGGTCAGATGCTTAAAGCATATGCAGGGGGTTTTTAAAGTGTTTTTTCTAAAGACCAGAGGTTGGGGGTGATAGTGAATTTAGGCAGACAGCTCCAAGAAAAAATGATCAAGGTCCCCTGGTCTCTGTACAGTAGGCTGCGTACGGTTGGGTAAAACCCAACAGCCAGCAGGCTGAGTAGCAGGATGCAAGCCGGCAGTGAGCAGCACTACAAGGAAAAGTGCATTTCTCCCAGTGTAAGGCTGGGCTTCACAGCCAAAAATTGCTTCCTGGTCCACTCTGCTCTTAAAGACAAGCATACAAGGCATTTTTATCTACCTTTATGTAGCAAACTGCCAGTTTGGCCATAAGAAGCAGGATGCCTGAGTACAATGGCTCCCTCAGGCAGAGGGAGCTCAAACCCATGTGTCACATTTCAAAAGAAGGCCCCAAGCCCCAGGCTGGAGATAGGGCTGGAACAGGAGACCCATCTTTTTATCTAAGCCCTCTTCACTAACAAATCTAACAGCATCGTTGCTTTGCATTCTTTTTTTATTTTGTAAGCTAACATGGTACAGAAGATGGGTTGTTGCTCGACAAGAAGAGACGCATTACAAAATTCTAGGTCCCAAATTCAAACACAATGCAAATTATATAAACAGTGTCTCAAAAGTCAGAGTTTGGTGAAAAAACATTTATATAATAGATTCCCTAGCTCTAGATTGCTCTTTAAAATTCTGTTTTTAATGTATAAAAAGTCACTTTCTAACAGTTTCATTTATGACTGCTGTGAACTACAGCCTAAATTTTCACTCAGAGTAGCAAGGGCCAGGAATATATGCCGTGTTATACTCCTGGAAGGCATGTTATCAACCGCACGTGGCAGGAAAGCCCTAACATGACTCATCTTCCCTGATCATGATCATCAGTGAACGCTGTTAAATTTGGCAACTGTGAGTCATTTTGGAGGCTATATTTATGTAAAGAATTGATTGTCAGTTTTTGTATTCTCCTTGAATTTAAAATCTCGAAACAATAATTGGCTCTCTCAAGAAGCTGTTGAGTTTACAGGGAAGGTGAAATATATGCTCTTACCCAAGAAGGTCATATTTTCATGATGTAAAATAAGGGCGGGAGGACTTCAAAGGAGTTAGTTTGGGGTTTTTTCTTCATTTTCCCTAATCCCTTTCATTAAGATCAGAAATTCCCCCAGCATTCCTGATAGATTTTTGTCTGGTCTGTTTTCAAAACTCTAGACTCCATTACCTGCTGTCAGAATAACCACACGTGCTAGTATGTGCCTATATTTACTATAAGAAAATATTGGGGGTTGTCTAACTTTAAGTTTGATGCAGTTTAAATTCAGTTTCTTATCCTGTCTGTACAGCATGTAGGAAACGGTATTTCCTATTTTTTTGCAACTTCATCTATTTGAAGGCTAGATCACTTTTCAGTTTAGTGTAGATTAAATATTACAACTTCTTCAATATTTAGTCATAAAGTTTTATTTTGTCATTACCAGTCTCATGGTTTTTCACTAAACTTGTTAAGCTGTAATGCCTCCCTGCTACTAGTCTAAGCATTGCAGCAGAAGACTGCCTGGTGTTATGTGGGGCAAATGTATTACTTCACAGCTTACAAATAATTTCCATCACTTTCTCCTTCCACTAGAGCTCCATGCCATGATACAGCAGAATCAGTATTATCTTCTAGTCCTTTTTAACCTGCTTCTCATCCTTACCTAGCCTCTTGTTTCCAAATGTGGGTTTTTAGCATTTTTTATCCCTGCCTTCCTCTGGTATCCTGGATTTGGTGCCACCAAAGTTCATCCTGTTAATGGTTTCTGTTTTCGCACCAGAGCATTCTTCCAATTCATTAAAATAATTTTTAATTCCCACCCTATCCTTACGTATTCTGAGCACCCTTTCCAGCTTGATAATGCCTGCAAACACTACAGCACCTTTTCCATCACTACTGAAAATACTGAGTAGTGCCAGACCCAGGAGACATTGTGAATATAGAGGTTACCAGCTAGCCAGTAGCTAGAGAGTTAAAATGTCCCTATGCTTTTTAAAATGTCCTCAACACAGAAAGGACATGAACCTGTTGGAGCAGGTCCAGAGGAGGGCCATGAAGATGATCCAAGGGCTGGAGCACCTCTCTTACGAGGACAGGTTGAGAGAGTTGGGGTTGTTCATCCTGGAGAAGAGAAGGCTGCGGGGAGACCTTATTGTGGCCTCCCAGTACTTAAAGGAGGACTATAGGAAAGATGGGGCCAACCTCTTTAGCAAGGCCTGTTGTGACAGGGCAAGGGGTGATGGTTTTAAACTAAAGGAGGGTAGATTTAGACTGCATATAAGGAAGAAACTTTTTACAATGAGGGTGGTGAGACACTGGCACAGGTTGCCCAGAGAGGTGGTAGATGCCCCATCCCTGGCAACATTCAAGGTCAGGTTGGACGGGGCTCTGAGCAACCTGCTGTAGTTGCAGATGTCCCTGCTCACTGCAGGGGGGTTGGACTAGATGAGCTTTAAAGGTCCCTTCCAACCCAAACCATTCTATGATTCTATGACTCTTTCCCATAGATATTAAGAAACTGAGGGCCTTTCACTTTGGTCATCCAAGGTCACAAACATGATTAATCAACCCACAAGCTTCAACAATTTCCCTAGTTGCAATTCGATATTTATTCACCTTATCAGATTTCGGTTATTCTTGTAAGGACTGCAGTTTCAGTCGTTTTGCTGGATGGATTGGTTCCTTTTGTTGCTGATCCACCCATACAGCAGACTACTATTTTTCAGTATTAGTAAAAAGACAACCTCCTTAGCTGACCTCCAGCAGAAAACAAAAACAGAGGTCTGTTACCATAAAAGCAGCTCTGAGAGACTTATTCTCTGCATCATACCCGAGCCTCTCATTGACTTAGTACCACTTAGCTTTGTCCCTGGTGTAATATTTAAACTAGATGATTGGGCAACATGCCCTTTAGAACTGCAAGTCAGCTATAATAAACTTAGACTAGTGGTACAAAACAGATTGAGTTTGATTGCTGTAATGCATGCTGCTGGCACAATTTCTTTCGGGGAAATCAGAATTCTAGCGGATTGGTCAAGGTCATTGTTATGATGATGCTCTCTTCCTTCATGCCCCTGCTGTTGTAGGGATGCTTGCTGAGATGCATCAGATTAAGTATCTTGATGACACTTTTGATTATGCTCCTTCCCCAGAAAGGTAATCAGATTTTGGCTGGTAGGTGGCAATCAGCTTTGGAAAGGAAGCAAATTTCAGATGCACAAACTGCCCCTTTTTCATAATGCAGTGACCTAGCAACAGTAACATACACATTTGGGGCCAGAAGGCTTGATTATTGTAATTCTGTCCTAGCAGGACATTTCCAGTGCCTGCAGCTTGCAGAGGGTTCAGAAGCATGTATGCATACTGGAGTAAATGTCGCAACCTTCATGTGAACTATAATTTTGACAGGGCAACACCTTCACCTCAGTCAATGGAGTTGGTCCACAGTCACTTAGCAGTGGGCCTCTGTGTGTAAATTGTGGCAGAGCCTGGGAAGCAAAATCTTATAGTAGAGACGTGGCCCTATCACCACATATTCCTCCAAATTTTAAGCAGTTGTTAAGGGGTCAGTGACTTCTCCAGGATCCAACATGCACACCAGAACCGAGGATATGAGCACACAGCAGGCTGGCTTGTGTGGCAGAGATACAGCCACTCGGTTCAGAAGGGCTGTGACAAAAAGGTGCTGCTGCCTTTTACTGCAGTTCCTCTGAGTGGCTGCCAGCTGAAGCAGCACAGCCCCGCAGCCTCTCTCGGGCTCCTCAGCACTCACCCATGGGCATCACAGACTGCGGGAGCATAGATCAGACCAGCTCGTCACCTCGGGTACACCTCAGGGTGGGAGAGAAGCTGTGGCTCTCTGTAGAGGATGTCCGAGGTACAGGTTTAGCAGGAAGGAATAGTGAAGCCAGGGCTGGTTTTTTGGATTTAATACTTCAGGTGGGCATAATGTTTCAACTGTACAGGCAAATCCGGGTTTTGCTTGATGGCCCATAAAGTTCTGTCCATCGGGTTGAGCTTGTCAATACTGGAAGTTTCTTTGAACTACTACACAAAGTAAATACTTTGGATCTCTTATTTGAATAATTCCAAGCTACTAGCTGTTAGTCACAAGCCTGTCTTGACCCACTGCTGCGTTTCCTTCTCTGTCATGCCCTTTGCTCTTTACACAGTAAAGGCATTTGGAAGAAATCACACAGACACAGGTGGGACCCAAGGAAGGATGTCTACTAAAAAACAATAGCAAATATGCAAAAGTTACCTTTGTAGACACTGACCAAGTATAGACTTCGTGTGTGCAGACCAGGTTTTCGGAGTTTCTAAAGCACACAAATCTTGATGCAAGTTTCCCAAAACAGTTGCATGCTGTACTTCCCCTGCGTTCAGATGACAGTGATGGGTTTCACAGATATTTTAAACCTAGATTAAAACACTTGAGGACTATTCACCTGCCTAGTGATACACAGTTTGCTAAGCCAGGAACAAGAAGTAGGTGCATTTAGCTACTTTTTAAATTTCTTAAACTAAAATTATGACTTTGCCCAAGTGCGTCATGGGGGGGGACACGACGACACAGTTCTTAAAAGAGGATGTGTACTGTCCATCTAGTGTTTGTGAATAACTTTCATTGCCCTGACAGTTGGAGTTTTATTTGTAGTTAAGTTGCTGGATTGCCGTTTTCACTTAAAACTGCACTCAAATACCGTCAGTTACATAAAAGCCCTTACTCTAGGATTGTAATGCAAAAGCAGTCCACAGGAACAAATACACTGGGTCTCAATAAGTCTCTCCTGTTCCCAGTCAACTTATGTGCCACAAGACACACAAAGAAAAAAATACTGGTTCAGGATGCACCTAGTGTGCTGAGTGAATACAGACGCAGCTGGAAAAGACACTGTGTTTTGGTACCGTTTAGTTCTAAGCAACATCTTCAACATCTCATCACTAGATGGCGGCGACCTTCACAAATTTCCAATCAATGAGACCTTTATTCTCAAAAGTGCTTGCCAAACCCTTGCCTCTCCTTAAAACCCACTAGCACCTCTTTCCCTTCTATTTTATACACTTTTCGGCAGAATGCCTTTGCAAACAACAAAGTAGGTCTATTGTTCAGTACAGGCATTTTGGAAAATAGAGGTATTGTTTTGCTAAAACTGCATTATGCCTTTGAAATAAGCCCTGCCTGGCTGAACAGAAAGCAATCATCCTGTTATGAGCTTATATCAGATTTCTTCAGGAGGCATTTCTTTTCATATTCAAGTCTGTATGGACAGAGTGTTTGTAGACTTACTGTGTTTCCCCTGTGTTATATTTATGGGACTATCCCATCAGGGAAAATTCTGTGAAGCGATGTCTTTCTTTTCAAGTTTTCATTAATTTTTCTAGATGGTTGTGAAAGATGTCTCACTCAATTTGTAGAAAAATAGGGAAAAATACACAAAGAGAGCACATTTGTGTAACAGGTCCTCCGCATCTCCTCAGGAGGTCCTTTGGCCCTGTCTAGCTGATCTCCAAGTGTCACACTTCATGTGTGAGATTTACCCCCTTGGTCCAGCTTCACATTCCCTCCTGCCCTCTCTCTGCAGGCCTGGGAACTCTTGCACCTCATGTGCAGTACTGTCACTTCTCTCCAGCACCAGAAGTCTGCATTACCACTGGCATTTCACTCATGTATCAGTCAGAGGTATGTCATGCATGGGAATCTGGGGCTGAGAAGAGGCTGCAGCACTCACAAGCCCAGTATTTTGTGCCCCTTAGCAGGAACACAGTCTAAGGAGGCTTGTTGGAAGATATATACATGCCAGTCGCAGGCTTGTACCACAACTCCCCCATCCCATCACCTGACCTAACTTAGAAAAGGCACAGGAATGCCTTCATGGGGAAGCTGTCATGAGCCTACAGAGTGGGTAACAGCTGCTGGGCATTTTGTCTTTTTCTTTGCCGTGCTACAGATGAGGCAAACTGACACAGAACAATTCTGCACAAGTGACAAAGGGACTGAGCAGCCCACCAGATTTGACCACAGTACTGAGATCATATAACATCTGGAGTCAATTCAAAGTACAGTATTGGATGCCACCTTAATGACATCAGCCAGGGTGCAAAGGTAGTTTACTCTGGTCCTTCTGAAGCTCAGAGTGGAAAGAAAGCCTGTCTAGAAGAAATTCCACCTAAATCTGCATGAAATTTCAGAACAGATCTCGCAGCGCTGAGCACGAAGCAAACATTGGAAATACACGGTAAGATCTAAAGTAAGACTAATAAACTGAAAGAAATCATAGTGTTTGTTAAAATAAATATCTGTTGCATTTCTGAGATTTTTTTAGCATATTATTATGCAAAGTACACATAATAAGACTAAAGATTAATCTTTTCAAAAGTAAATCTTTTCACTACATATTTACAGTCTTGTAATGTCACAACTACCCCATAGCTAATTAAATGATAGTAAAAAATGTATCTAATTCAAAGACACTATTAAGTTGATCTTTATGACTACCAATAAAAACCGCCTACTGTCTTATTATGTAGTATAAGGATAGATTTCTTTTAGTTGTGTTTGTGACAAAAGTGTCAATTGATTATCTGAAAACTGAGATTGTTGAGACTTCTCAGTTTGTCACCTAAGAATCCTCCCCAACTTATACATCTACATAAGATCAGTTGTAAACATTTACGTACATAAGAATGACAGTTGCAAGTCAGACAACAGGCCCAACCACGGATGGCTGATGAGCTAATGCAGGGGTAGGCCAAGAACACAAGGAGTAAAGAGCACAAAAAACCCAAGGCAAGTATGAAGTGATCCTTCCTCCCCCAGTGTCCATCAGTTGATGTAACAGGAATGTGCACAACAGACGGGCCATGGATATACCTTATATTTGATGAGAGGGAAAGCTTACCAATGTCTTCCTAACATTTCAGTTGCTGGAAGTTTACATAATTGATGCAGTGTAAAAATATGATATTGCATATCTCAATTCATGAGACCTTCCTCTCTCTCCATTTCACTCTAAGCATTTAAGAGACTGCCTAGCCTGGGAATACAATCACCTTGTTTGTTGGTAGAATAAATCTCCCTCTGAGGATCCCCTTTTCTTCTTTTAATTGACTACAGAGACTGCTTAGGATGACTCTTCATACTGGCACCTCTCTGAGGAGCCTATAGTTAGAAGAGCTTGCTTAACCCCTTTCTGATAATGCACTTTACCTTCAACCGCAGAGAATAAACTTGCATAATTTATGTAATTTCTTGCACTGTAAAGCAAAACCTAACTAACTTCAAGGGAAAATATTTTCTTACACTGAGCAGGAAAAAGATGGGAATACTATCTGCAAGCATCCTGTACAGTATTACATTGCTCTTTCCAGGGCTGCAGCAATTTTAAAGATATATTTATTAGGAATGGCCTAAAGTGAATCGGTCTGAGTTTATCAGAAAAGAAGTATTTCAGTTGTTCAAGCTATCATTAAATCAAGACCAAGCCCTATCAGACAGTTTCAACTCCTTGGAAGTCCCAGGTTTTGGTCCCCACACTTATGAACTGACCCCAGTTGCAAAGAGTCACCTTGTCTCAAAAGAACCAAAATGCTACAAGTTATGATAGTCAGAAATCATGAGGCAATTGTCCTTGCAGCTTGCTCTAAACCATGTAACACTCAAGACTGAAGAATGGTTTCAAACACACATTTTATAACTGCAAAAATCTACTGATTACTATTTTAATATGTAAAGAAAGTTTTCCATCCTTACAACCTAATGTTGTACCAATATTTTGCTTTGTTTCAATTAAAATTTCAGCAACTGAATTTTATACTCTTCAGAATGAATAGTTTGACTCAAGTCTAGAGTCTATATTTATACAGAGCACTACATTGGAGATGTACAGAAGGTGAGATGAGAAGAAATCACCTAACTTACTGCAGAAGAGACATGTTTTTGCCACAGGGCTGTTTGATCCTCCAAGAAGGTGCAGGTCAGATCAGAGTCCCAGTGTACCACCAACACACCTTTAAAAATATGAGGCGTTAAGGATTGACTTAGAATACAAGACGCAACCCACAAATGGATCTTGTAGCTCGCTTTCACTTTGGAACTTAAACACTAGCAAGATCTGTAGATATCCTGCCTAGCTGCTTTGGAGGGTCAGCATCTTTAGTCTTGTAAAGTTCTGCTCCCAACATGCTCAGAAAGAAGTACGGCCATGCTGAACAAACTTCGCAAAACGG